>JAVFHW010076424.1:28795-50853 GCA_032159205.1 Eurystomus glaucurus suahelicus | reverse complement strand
CAGGGGCACAATCACCTCCCTACTCCTGCTGGTCACACTGTTTCTGATAAAGGCCAGGATGCCATTGGCCTTCTTGGCCACCTGGGCACACTGCTGGCTCATGTTCAGATGGCTGTTGACCAACACCCCAGGTCCTTTTCTGCCAGGCAGCTTTCCAGCCACTCCTCCCCAAGCGTGTAGCATTGCTGGGGGTTGTTGTGACCAAGTGCATGACCCGTCACTTGGCTTTGTTGAACCTCATACAACTGGCTTCGGCCCATCGCTCCAGCCTGTTCAAATCCCTCTGCAGAGCCTTCCTACCCTCAAGCAGATGGACACTCCCACTTAATTTTGTGTCATCTGCAAATTTACTGAGGGTGCATTTGATCTCCTCATCCAGGTCATTGATGAAGATATTAAACAAGATAGGTCCCAAAACTGAGCCCTGAGGGACACCGCTTGTGACTGGTCACCAACTGGATTTAACTTCATTTACCACCACTCTCTGGGCTTGGCCATTCAACCAGTTTCTAACCCAGCAAAGAGTCCACCAGTCTAAGCCTTGAGCCACCAGCTTTTCCAGCAAAATACTGTGGGAAACAGTGTCAAATGCCTCACTGAAGTCCAGGTACACAACATCTACCACTTTTCCCTCATCCGCTAGGTGGGTTACCTGATCGTAGGAGATCAGGTTGGTTAAACAGGACTTGCCCTTCATGAACCGATGTTGGCTGGGCCTGATTCCCCTGTTGTCCTGCACTTGCCACATGATCACCCCCAAGATGAACCTCTCCATAATCTTTCCCAGTACTGAGGTCAGGCTGACAGGCCTGTAGTTCCCAGGATCCTCCTTCCTGCCCTTCTTGTAGATGGGTGTCACATTGGCAAGTCTCCAGTCATTCGGGACTTTCCCAGTTGACCGAGATTACTGATAAATGATGGATAGAGGCTTGGCAAATCCCTCCACCAACTCCCTCAGCACTTTTGGGTGGACTCCATCCAGCCCCATAGACTTATGGGTGTCCATATGTCTTAGCAGCTCATTCACTACCATTTCCTGGATTATGAGGGGATTATTCTGATCTCCATTCCTATATTCTAGCTCAGGGGACCAAATACCATGAGGATAAGTGGTCTGACTATTAAAAACTGAGGCAAAGAAGGCATTAAGTACCTCAGCCTTTTCCTCATCCTTGGTAACAATGTTCCCCCTCCCATTCAATAAGGGGTGGAGATTCTCCCTGGTTCTTTTTTTCTTCTTAATATATTTGTAAAAACACTTTTTATCTCTTGCAGTGGTGGCCAGGCTGAGTTCAAGCTGAGCTTTCGCCCACCTAATGTTCTTTCTAAACGATCTAACTAAATCCCTATACTCTTGAGTAGCCTGCCCCTTCTTCCAAAGGTGGTAGACCCTCCTCTTTCTCCTAAGTCCCAGCAAAAGCTCCCTGTTCAGCCAGACTGGTCGTTTTCCCTACCAGTTTGTCTTATGATGCATGGGGACAGCCTGCTCCTGAGCCTTTAAAAGTTCTTTCTTGAAAAAGTCCAGCCTCCCTGGACCCCTTTGCCCTCTAGGACTGTACTCCAAGGGACTTTCTCAACCAGTGCTCTAAACAGGTTGAAATCTACCCTTTGGAAGTCCATGGTAATAGTTTTGCTGCCCCCCCTCCTTACTTGGCCCAGAATTGAGAACTCTATCATTTCGTGGTTGTTAAGCCCAAGACAGCCTCCAAACACCACATCATCCACCAGACCTTCTCTGTTTGTAAACAAGTCCAGCAAGGCACCTCCCCTGGTGGGCTCATTTACCAGCTGAGTCAGGAAGTTACCTTCCACACATTCCAGGAACCTCCTGGACTGTTTCCTGTCTGCTGTGTTATATTTCCAGCAGATGTCTGGTAAGTTGAGGTCCCCCACAAGAACAAGGGCTTGCAATATTGCAGCTTCTGCCAGTTGTCTATTGAACAATTCATCAACCTCTTCATCCTGGGACTCTGTTATAGACCACCCAACCAACAGGATATCCACCTCGTTGGCCTTCCTCAACTTTACCCATAAACATTTGACCAGTCTATCACACTTGTTAACTTTCATGCAATCAAAACACTCCCTAATATAGAAAGTCACCCCACCGCCCTTTCTATCTTGTCTGTTCCATTTGTAGAGCTTATAGCCATCCATTGCAGCACTCCAGCCATGTGTCATCCCACCATGTTTCTATAATGGCGACTATGTCATAGCAGTCATGGTGCACAATGGCTTCCATCTCCTCCTGTTTGCTACTCATGCTGCATGCGTTAGCATAAAGGCACTTGAGCCAGGCTAACGACTTCATTCCCAACAAGGGCCTGCCACCCTTAGGCTCAACTCTAGCGGGCCCAGTTTTATCCCCTTCCCTCTTTGGACCTAGTTTAAAGCCCTTTGAATGAGCCCAGTCAGCTCATACGCAAGTATTCTTTTCACCTTTTGAGACAGATGAACTCTGTCTGTCACCCGCAGACCCCATGCAGCATAAGGCTCCCTGCGTTCAAAAAACCCACAATGCTGTTGGTGGCACCAGCCTCTCAGCCACATGTTAATCAGGTGGGTCTTCCTCTTTCAGTATTCTTCCCTGCCACTGAAGGGATTGAAGAGAACACTTGAGGGCTTGGGAGCCCATGTGGTGATCTCCCCAGAGCCATAAAGTCTTTTTTAATTGTTTTCAGGTTTCTCTCCTTAACATCATCATTACCAACCTAAATAACCAATAGAGGGTAATAGTCCGATGGCTGTACCAGACCAGAGAGTTCTGTAGTAATATCTCTGACCCTGGCCCCAGGGAGGCAGCAGACTTCCCTATGGTGTGGATCCAGCCGGCATATGGGGCCCTCGCTTCCTCTCAGAAGGGAATCACCAACTACAACTACCCTCTTTCTTTTCTTGTTAGAGCTAGTCCTAATGCATGGGGGAGACCAATTTACTTTGGGTGACTCCCCTGATGAACTTTCATCTCCATCATTATTTGTTTGTCCCTCAGTTTCCGGAGACTGTTGTGCAAGGGCAACTGGGAAGGAGAGGTCAGTCAGGAGGGGTTTTGCCTGCCTCGCTGAGCAGGAACCTGCTTCCATTTCCCCTCATTTCTTAGGTTCTCTCCTTTTACCTGGTGGCAAGGGAGGATGGGATCCTCTCCTTCTAATGGAGCCTCCACCTGCTGCCCTATCCTCAAGGACCTGGATGCCCGCGTGCTTCCGTGAGCCCTCTGTCTGGGTCACCACACTCGCTCGCAGGAGCTTTTGTCTGGGTCGCGGCCATCGCCGCTCCTGCCCGCGCCTTTTTGGTTTTAACTCTCTCGTGCGCCCCGCCGCGCGCCCCGACGGCTGCACGCTAACACGCAGGAAGGCGCCGTTGTCCCGCTGCGCGAGCCCTGAGCACTGCTTCCGGTTTCGCTGCCTTCAAATCACCCGCGGTTTCTCCAGGAACGTCCCCAGCCACATGACGCTCTCGGCTTCTCCCACGAGTGCTGCTGGGCCTCTGCCTCCTTCCTCCCTCGGGCTGCCCTGGGTCTGAGAGCCCCCTGTCCGCCTCAAAAACCTCCAAAAAGGAAAAATAAAAAACTGTAGCGCTGTCTCGCCATTCACATTCTGAGCATGAAGAGCCAGAAAAGTGCTACATCAGAAGTAGAACTGGACAATAGGGACCCTCCAGCTTTAGGATATACATCTGCATATTCACTGCAACTATGGCGTTATCATTATGTAGATCGTCAGAAAAAAATACCAGTATCTTATTCAACCATAACCATTTAGAGAAATAAATATACCTCTTTTATTATATTTCTTGCTCCCAATACCTCACCTTGCTTAACTTCATGTCAAAAATAAATTCATATCAAAAGTATCAGTATTTAATTTTTTATCCACATACTAAAAACACTCGCCTTTATGTTTAATGGTCATGCTCAGTGCTACAAATTCAAATTCATGTTATTATTTGCATGTATCAGATTTTACTTTAATGTATCCTATGATTTAAGAAGGAGTCAATGGAGCAGAAGCCATTTACATAATGATTGCATAATTGCACTGACTTTTTGTTCCATAAAAAAGAATGTTGAACATAACTGTTCACATCACAAGTAGAATATGAATGTTTCAGAAGAAAAATATTAATTCACTCAACATATAGGTATTGTGTTGAGAAGGAGAGGACCTGCTCACCTAGGAGAAATAACACCATGATATGTTGTTAGAATATTAAGCAGAAGAGAGTAGCTTATGTAATGATTTCAAGTGGTCAACAAATGCTTCTGAACACAGGTAAAATTTAGTTGCCTAAGACTCAGAAAGACAGGATTAAGAATGATTCCCTTCTGATGTTCTCTGACACTGGAGGTAACTGGTAGCTCCATTTGGAACCAAAAATCTCCCTACTTGGCCACACTTGCATAGAAACACACAGACTGAGTACCTAGCCCATGCTTAAGCTTTGCTGCTCTTTAGAGTGGGAAAGCTTCTTGAACTTCAACTCCAAACAACATGAAATGCAGATTGACATAGCACAAAGCTGCATACCACTGTAACAAACACTAAAGGTCTCCTTGTTTCAGGAACATTGATCTAAGAAAAGTACAGTGTGAGTTATCTTTCCCCTAACAGTCTAGTGCCTAGAACAGCTTTTGAGGAAGTGGAGAAAGTGGCTTGTAGGTCTCTTCAATCTAAGGGATTTATATCTGCAGGCACCTCAACAAAAATTATGTGAACAAGTTTGGCATGAAGGAAGTGTTTAGCCACATTCTAACTATTGCATTTAAGCTGGGCACTCTAAAAACGAAAGCCTGATTATAACTTTGTGAGAAGGGCAAATCTACTTCCTGGGGTAAAGTGAAAAACTGCATATCCTGGAAAGGCAATAAAATCACTTATTCCAATAAGATGGAGCTTTTAACAAGCTTACTAGCCATCAGAAATTGCCAGTTAAACACTAGCACCAATGATGTGGTTTTTCTAATCCTCTAATTTCTATTCTGTCTTCACATGGCAATACTTCTGGCTTACTGTAACTAAGGAGATAAAAATCCTTCCAAATTACAGCACTGCAAGGCAGCAACAGCCAGCAAGTATAACATTCCAACCAAAACAAATTGGTCCTTGGGTCATCAGTAGCTGAGAGGCCAAAAATGCAATTTTAGCCTCTAATGGCTTTTCTCCATATGGTGCCTGGTTTGTCAATGCTTTTTTTTTTTGTCTTTTGACAGCACCCTCTTACAAAAACTTTAGAAGAGATATGGGGCATAAACTTTTACCACCAGGTATAGCGCATATTTGTCATATCACACATTATCTATTTTACACATATTTTATAGGAATAAGTTTGTTCTATTTGGACTTCTAACAAAACACAGTGCGGTATAACTATACAATGGAAGTTGTTGTTGCTATTCGCAACCTGCTTTTGTAAAATCAATGCTGCACTGCTAGATACAAGATATGTAAGTCAACTTGTGCCCATTCACACATAGGGGAAGATGTTATTAGACCTATAAAATACACAAAACTCAAAAGCAGGCATTCACCTAATTCAACGGACTTTTCTTCATAGATCTGAATCATTTTAAGGAAATCTTGGCTACTTTTTCAAATCTCTTGCTTCAGTGTTGTTTCAAAAGCAGATTTAGAAAAAAATACAAATGTTGCCAGATAGTAATAGAGAAATTCTTCACTAACGTAAATGCCACAATTGGGCAGTTTGAGTGACCTGAGGCAAATGAAAGTCAAACATAAATTTAACAAATATGGAAAGATAACAAAAAACTGTCAGCTTGCCAACACCATGACCATGAGATTATCACTCGTCAGGTTGACTCAAGGATGTGATTTACTCAAGTATTTGATTTGCCACAATTCTCTTTTGGCCTAAGAAGACAGTTATTTCAATGTAGTACAAGTTTGGCAAGTCTTATGTTTTGAGCAGCCAGAGTTTGAAGTGTTGGATGTCAATAAACTGTGTATTCAGTAAGGATTTGTAAGCAAGTTCTAAATCTGCACATTTTTGCATCTAGCCATGTACTGGAAAAATAACGAGAGCATATGTTTTCATGTCACAGTGCTCCAGGTTAGGATTTGTAGTAGTATTATTCTAACAGAAAGAATTGCACCACTAGAGCTCATGGGCACAGATTTAAATATTTCAGAAAGTCTCAGGCTAAGACATGCTGCCACCACTATAATATATCCTGAAAGAAGAACTGCTCCCTTTACTTCTCAAGTCTCTTCTCTAAGGGCTGTTAGAACATGGTAATAAGATTCAAGTAATTTCATTTTAACAGAGAATTTCTGCAGATAACTTACACAGCTGACTGGCTACTGTTGATGGATTTGGCTTTGTTGTTTCTATGGGCAAAATATTATATAGAGGATTCATCAGAGGGTTTATCTTAAAATGAAGTTTCAGTTGAAGAGCAGAGTAGGAAAAAAAGACAAAATTAATTGTAACTGCCTCCAGATGTAGGACCTTCAGGATGAAATACTTAAAAAATAGCGTGCAACCTCTCCTCTAAAAAATTCCTTGGAACCAGATCCCTGGATGGCAACTAGATCATTCAGTCCCTAGAAGGAGTTTCAGGGTAATCTGTAGCTGGTAAACTGATTTCACCCCTGCCCACATCAGGTGATACTATCATAAAGAATTGAATTAGTAGGATTATGGATGATATGACAAAAGGAGGAAAAAATTTAAACACATTTTCTACATGAAAGTTACACCTCAGTGACCTGCTTGAGTTCCTTGAAAAAGTCAACAGCAGAGAGACAGAAAGTGTCTGGATTCCAAGTATTTCAAGGGTCCCCCTCCTTCCCCAGACTTTTGAAGAAAGTAAGCAGCTTTACAACAAAGTAAGTCCTCACATAACTAAATACTTAGTTAAACGACAGGAAGCAAAACCGTAAGTAAATCATCAGTTTTCATAGTAGAATCATAGAAACATTTAGGTTGGAAAAGACCTTTAAGTTTAAAAATGACATTACCAGAGTTGTATAATATTAGTTAGTATTTTATTGATGTTACTCTACAAATCTGTGAATGATCCAAAAGAGTATAAACAGTGGCTATGTTTTCCAGTGAAACTAAGTTATTAATCACAATGAAAGCAAGGTCTAATGGTGAAATGTAGAAGGACCATATATTAGTGACTGGATGATAAAATGGCAAATGTAATTCAAACTATCTTGATATAAAGTTAAGTACATGAAATAATAGAACCTAACTTTATGTATAACAGGAACTGACTATTTCCAGTCAGGAACAAGATCTTAGGACTAAGATGTTTGAAAATGCCAATTAAACAACTGTCAAAAAAGCAAGTCAAATGTTGGACATTTTTAGAAAAGAGAGAGTGAACCAGATGTCATTATTATGCCAGCATATAAATATATGGTCTATCTACACCTTTATTACAGATAATTCTATTTCTTCCAATCAAAAAGGTTTCAGGGATGATCAAAGACATGGAACAGCTTCCATATGAGGGAAAGATAGCTTTCTTCAGGCTGAGAGAAACTGATAGCAGTCCATAAAACACTGAATGACATGTGGAAGGAGAACAAGAAGCAATTGTTTCCTGTTTCATCCAACAAAAACCTAGGAACCATCAAATGGAACTAACGGGACGCAAACTCAAAAACCAAAGAAAGGGTATTTCAAACAATTCTGAATTAATCTGTGGCACTCTAACACGTAGTTTTATAGTTACTAAATATTTTTGTCAAGGAAGAAAAATCTGTTGAGGGCTATTAAAGAAGCATGTCATCAGACTCCTGAAGTACCAGGGTCATAAACTGAAAGATTTTTTAAGTGTCACAATATGTTGTATGTTTACTCTGTTGTTATAATCTTCCTAAGGATGGGAACCATAACAATACCTAGAAGGACATTTAGTCTAATCTAGTATCACTGTTGTATTATGTTTTACACCTAAAGAATCTGTATCAATATTCCAAACCATTGAAATAAAATTTTTAAATAATAAAAATGGCATCCCTCTCCAAAAAAGATAACCTTTAATTTTTTGTCATCACCACTTTAAACTCTGATTCTTGCATTGTGAGAACCTTTTCTCTCAGTATATCTAACACCAGAGTTTTCATAGCAGTAAATTTGAAAATGACCTGGGAGTTCCTTAATGATGTGATCTCTAGCCAAATCTGGGGAGTTTGATGCTACCTCTGATTTTTTGCCAACTAAATGCTATTCCCGTAATACTCAGTACCAGAGTACTGTATGTATGCAGATAAAAGGTACACAGAGGACAAAATCCACCAGACTGCATCATGCTAATTTTAGCCAGGATCATCCTGATTTTGTGAAGAAACTATATTATTTATTGAACTAGAATAAAACAGGATTTTTTTTTTAATCAGCTATGTCAAATAGAATAGAATTAATCATAAACTTATTTCATATTGACCACAAAACATCCATTCAACAATTTTCAGACTTTCTGCTGTTTGGAGTAAATCAGAGAAGAGACTGCAAGCATTAAGTATGTAATATTTCTCATAATTCTTGCAATTATGAGAAATCTGAGGATCTTGTCTTGCCACAATAAAAATATTTTTACCTATCACTAGCATCTAGCAATTGCATTGATCATCCTGCTTTCCTCGTTAATCATAATAAACTTCAGTGGCCAATGAGTTATGACACACGGTGTATTTCCATCCATCTTTTATGCCAAGGCATGGCTTGAGTTTTGGGCATGAACTGTGTGGCTCCTTTTATCACTTTATTTAATTATACCTTCCGAGTCTTTCCTATGATTTTTATTTTTACTATCATAAGGTAGCAACTAGATACAAGGACTAAACTATTTTCTTCATTTTTCTGTTTACAACATTGTTCTTGAGCATTAGTTGACTTTGAAAAGTGCTTAGATCTTTAAAATTAATAGAGTTGGAACCATAAAGCCAAGATTCCCCAAGCTTTCCAACAGCATGATGACAACACTTTAATTTGTAAAATACCTGGAAACAAAGTGATAGCTCTGTAGTTGAAGTATCTTGACCAATAAAGAATAAAGTTCACAAAGGAACAAATAACTTTGTATCTCCTGTCTGTATCTCCAATATCCAAGGTGATTTGGTTTTCCTACAAAATTATGAAAAGGACAAAAGCAATATTGGCAGATAGATTTCCTGCATCTGATAATGCGACACTTTTTTGGTATTATAGGTAAAATCAACCTTTGCTTTCAAAAAGATGAGGAATGAGGATGGAGCCAGGCTAGTCTCTATCATGTCCGATGATAGGACAAGGGGTAATGAGTGCAAGCTGGAGCACAGGAGGTTCCACATAAACATAAGGAAAAACTTTTTTGCTGTGAGGGTGACAGAGCACTGGAACAAGCTGCCCAGAGAGGTTGTGGAGTCTCCTTCTCCCAAGTCATTCAAGACCTGCCTGGATGCATTCCTGTGTGACCTAATCCAGGTGATCCTGCTCTGGCAGGGGTATTAGACTTGATGATTTTCAAGGTCCCTTCCAACCCCCAACATTCTGTGAACTGGCACTGTGCCCTCCTGCCATAGGATGGTAATGACACTGTCCAGGAGAGACTGGTTCATAGGGCAAGGGAGCCAGAAGTCAGAGTGGCAGCAAGGTTAGATGGACAGAGATCTCACTGACCCAGGCCCCATGTCACAAATGAGGTGAGCAGAGCAGGTCAGTGATGGTCACCAGGGTTAGCCAAGAGCCCAGTGATCTCCAGAAGTTCATAGTGACAATGAATGTCCAAGATACAGTCAACAAGTCAAATCATGATCAGGATCGGTGAGGTCCATGAACATAGGCACAGGCATTTGTGCCAGCAAGGATCATGGGCACAGACATGGTCCATAGGCACTGTAGCTTAGATGAGGACCAAGGATGATGGTCTGGCTTGACACAGAGCTCACAGTTGAAAGAGGAGTCCCCAGCTAACTCCAGGACAAGCTACCCTTCTCTGAGGGAGTCTGCCCTTGCCCCCATTGTCTTTAAAAGTAAAATAAATATAGTCAGGGCTCAAGTGTGAACATGGCTCACAGTTTGCTGTGTTGCTAAATTGCTAGAGTCATTCCTTGGCATGATTTTGGCTTAGGTCAAACAGCATTGGTGTGCCCCAAGTAACAGCCACACAGAGTTTAGGGGCCATTTTAGGGTCACATAGGCCAGCAACCATTCCACACAGCTCACTAACTTAGGAGTTTTACTGGTTTGAGGAGGAGGAATGAGAAAACGATTTAGTTGCACAAACACAAGCAAAATTGTCTGTTCAAATGAGTCTGTTCAACTCATGGCCCAAAAGTGGGTGCTGGCTTTGTTTTCTCTTCCAACATGGATAAACGTGTGATTATTTTTTAAGTGCCAAGAAGTGACATTTCAGGCTATAACATAAGGGTTTGCACAGCGGCATTATGGCCAGTGGTTTGGGGTTGTTCAGTTTTTTCCTGATACATATTTGCTGGTGATGAGGGCAGAAATCCTACCATTTCTTAGTTCAGCTGTGTCAGGGAGAACTTACAATGAGAGCTAACAGATGCAGTCCCAGGAACCTAGGTCTGCAAGCAGTACATAGGCAGCCCACCTGCATATAGCAGCCCACCTTCTGGCTTGCTCTTCATCAGGAGCCAAACTTATTTGTGGGACTCAGAGCCCTTAATTTAGGATCATGGTTGGTTCTTATTCCATCTATTATATGAGGCCTTGAAGTTTCATCCCTTGAGCTTTACAGTGAGCCACAGAGGTTGTCTAACATAAATTTCACTGTAATGTAAGCATTTAAAGATTATTCTAGATGACTCTAGTATGAGAATCTGGTAAATTCTGCCAGATTTGCAAGCAAGTTGCACTTCAACTAGCAATACAATGTTATGAGGTTATTATGATTTCTGTGTGGGTAATAGGTATGCAAATAAAACGCACTGTATTAATTTACAAAAAATTAATAGAATTTCAGTAGGCAGAGCATTAGCAGACACCTGTGGTACTCTTAGATATTTAGGTGCTTGTAAAGAAGCCAGCATTTATAGGGCTCAGATTGTCAGAATTTAGATGCATACAATATGATGTGAATTAATATAAATCATAGACCTGGTCAATTTTTTCACTTGGAAGTTACTAATGAAATCTCTTCACTATCTCTCAGAGTAAAAATAGCTGTGGAAAATATACTTTATGCTTGTTTTAAATCTTAAGTATTGTTACCCTCCACTTGTTGTTTCCATAAGAACAATGATTTAATTTTACAGCACTTATTTTTGAGAGAGAGTTTTTTTCCATCATTTAGCTATAAAATCCAATATGCTTTTTAAAATATCTTGGTTTACAGTAAGGTTCCTCAAATAAATGAAAATCCTTACAAATTAATTGGTGAGAACTGCCTACTTATGTATTTGAAAGAACAGAAATTATATTGCTAATGCTCTTTATGAGGATATTCATTCTGTCACCACTTATCAGCTTATCTACAATATCAGATTTCACTCTTCAAGCCTTCTAGGTACTCAGTATACTACTGTAAAATAAATATGTTTAGTTTGCATTTCCCTGCTTTACAGCACAATAGATTTGCATAGCACAAACTGGAAAAATATTACTCCAGAAGAGATATCCACAGGAAAAGAGCAGAGTTTTCCCTCAAACCTGCTTGCTGAGCAGTATTGTTCCTGCTAGAAATATTTTCTGTGTTTCAGCAAAAGAAAAAAAGAAAGTGTGTATATATAATACAAATAATATAGTGTAATAATAATAGCAATAAGAGGTAATGACATAAGGTATTTGTCATCTATGCCCTCTTGCAGGTATTTTGAAGCTAATATGTTATAAGACAAAAACAGGTCTTAATGAGCAAATCAGGTATGGAGAATGGGTTTTACTAGTCAAAGGTGTTGCTGCCAACAATAAAGCTACACTAATTAAAAATATCTGTACATTAAAATTTTGGTGCTTATAATCAGTGTTGCAAGCTGGAATATTTTTCTAAGAAAATAAAAGTAGAGGTTTATAACCAGTAAGGAACATAGGATGCTTAAATGAGGTAAATTTATGCTCAGTCAGGAGAGAACATGAATTTCAAGGACATTGGAAGATTAATTCCAGTGAAGTCTAGATTTTACCAGTACTACTATCACAGGATAATCCCTAGTATACTAGATGTTATAAGAATATAAAGGTAGACCAAGTGAGCATGCAATCTATAATAAAAGTAAAACATACAGAATATGGAAAATGGGAAAACAAAAAAAGCAAAGCCTGGAAACAGAACAGTTTTATATTCACCTACATACACAGTTATTGTGGCTATTTTGTAATAAATATTTGTATATACCTAGGCCAAACAGCATAGGAATTTACTCCAAATTGCCAACCAGTTTTCAAAATGCAAACAGCTTTATGCTATTTTGGTATTTTCTAGTAAATATCTCATTAAAATGTCATATGATCTGATAAAACTAAACCCCAATATTTCATTCCTATTCTTCAGTCCTAGAAGAAAAGGAGTACTGAACCAAGTGAAAGGTCCATTTCAGTCCAGTAAAATTCCAACAGCAGATGCTTAAATAAAGCATAGAACAGTGTAGGTGTATTTTCTCTTCCCTTGCACCCATTCTACATCATCATGCAACAGTAGTTTATGGATTGCAGTTATTGGTGGATGGAGCACCTAGAACACCATCTTCACAGATAACTCCTAAAAGACCATTCACACCATATGGAAGAGTAATAAAGCACATTTTTGCCTATTATAAACTCAATTTCTTTATTTTATCAACTAGTTTTAAAAATTTAAAACCAGAGCATTACCAACAGCAATAAAACCTTAGATTAACTAAAACACATCCTTTACTGAAGTCTTTGTTAACACTTCTGTGCAAATACTCATATTTTGCTATATGGTCAGCTATTCAGGCTTTTCTTACAGGAACAGATGGTTTCAACATAATAAGAAGTCTTGAGTTGTTTGCATACTCATTAGATAACTTATTCTTCAAGCCTAATAAAGGTTCACAGAAGTAGGATGCATGTTTCCATCAATTATGATTTATTCTATGATTCCCTCCATTAAAAGCATTGGAAACAATACACCTATCACAACAACAGGCAACCACCAATTCCTGAACATACAGTAAACCAATACCCATTTGTGTTTCAATAACCCAGTATGCATTTTGTATAATTTCTATACTGCAGATTTTGTTATATAGAAACGGCAGAAAAAAGACAAGCCCTCTTGATCTTCCACTCAGATTATTGCCAGAAAATAAATTGTATGATAGGTAGATTAAGACTGAAATGTAAGTGCAAAGGTGAAAGGATGGTTGTATGCTTAAGACATTTATCAAGGACTTTGAAATTTTACATTTAAAATCTAGCCCTGCAGCACGCTTCCTGTGTGAACTTGAGCAGCTAACTGAGCCTAATTCTATGAAGAGCACTGGAGTCATTATCAGAGCTGCAACACTTCTTGAGATAATAGACTGCAAAGGATGTCAGCTGTTGTGCTCTTCTGAAAATGAGAGCAATAAGCACCAAACTGGAAGGCAATGAACATGACGGTATGCTAAAGATACCTCCTGGATCATCAACTCCAGCCATTTGCTAATGAAGACAACCTACAACACAAGCTTTTTTATAAACTGGTACAGTTCCACTGAAACAAATCAAGATTTTTGCCTTCTTTCTTCTAGAAAGCTGTTCCAAATGTTCACAGCATTCACGGTTCATGAAAACCCAAGGTTTCTTCTAATTTTCCATTTAAACTAATTTATGTCCTGTGCCAACACTAATTTAACTCAAATTCATCTTCTCCCTTCCCTCCACTGGTGATTAATCATACCTTTTTCAATCTCCATTTTGCAAGACTAAGAAAGAGAGCCTCCTTTTCCAGCTTCCCCTCAAAGAATAGTTTCCAGACATTTGACAATCTTTCTTTCCACCTGTTCCAATTACATAAATATATTTTTCTCAGTCCTGAACACTAAGGCTCAGAGGCTTTGAGACAAGTACCTCTCCATCTCCACTAGAAATACTTCACTCAAAATGTGCTCAGGTAACATCTACTCTTTTCATGACCACATATGTGCATATTCTATTCTCTGTTTCATATAGATAAAGAGTTATTACCTTAGCAACTTTCAGTTCCTAATTCATGACCATGTTCCCTTTGCTATTAATAGTTTCCTAGTAATACTATTACTCTCAGTTCTCATGGTCATTCAGTTTTCCTACCAAATTATATTCTGATCCTCCTTTCTGTTAAGGATATTTTGTGACCTTAGTAATTTTTACTAGCATGTGTCTATTCTGCCCATTTTATTTATGACAATATTAAACAAAATGGTCTGAAGAGGCATCTTTGAGAAATTTCTCTGCAATGACTTCCTTCCAGCCCAAGAGTTTCCCTTTCAGCTTCACCCAACATAGCCTTTTTTAGCCCAGATCTTTACACATATAATAGCATTTGTAATAATTCCCAGCTTCTGCTGTTGAACTAATAACCTCTCACAAGGTGCTGTATTCAAAGACTGCATTATATTCTAGATAGATGAGATCTGCTGCAGTTCACTTGTCTGGAAAATCGGTGATCTTCTCTTAGGAAAGTATCACCTTAGCCTCACATATTCTGTACTGAATAAAAGCATGTTGTGTCTTACCTCGTTTTTGTTTATTTCCAATTCACAAGCTCTTCTTCACTTCCGTAACTGTTCCAAACTGCTGTCTATAATTAAGATTACATTAACAAGTCTGTAGCTGGTAAACCAGTTTTTGTTTTCTTAAATGTGCACACATATACATGCCACATTTCTTACTTTCCAGTCATACTGGCCACTTCCAGTTCCACAGATACTTGTTGTGCTGATTCAGCCATCATCATATTATACTGCAAAAAGTTGCCTGATCACACAGGCCAACACTGAACTCAGCAACATCCTCTCAGAATTCTTCTTTTAGACAGTCCTGCCACAGATTCCTGAGGGCCCAGCCCCTCCACCGCCCACTGTAGTGCCAGCATCACCCACTGGATGTGACAGAGATGGCTCCCCCAGTGGCCCTTCACGTGGAAGGACATCACCATGAGAGCTCAGCACAATGCAACCAGCCCCAACAGAAGCCACACACAACAGGAAGCTCCTCTGATTGATCAGCTCCTGGTTAATATAGTCCTGGCCTCGTCCACCACCCCAACCATGACCATCTGGGTGAGGGCAGAGCCACAGGTGGACCGGGTTCTGCCTCTGAAACATGAAGCCAATAAGAAAAACAAAACATTCTGCTAGGTTGTGAGTCATTCACAGGTCGACTCCAACTTGGGCCCACAACTCAGGCACCAGCACCTCAATAATACAATAGATATTCTTGACAGCCGATGAGCAGTTTTACATACAAACTTCATTGCTCCAGCCTAGAGACCATTCTGTTCTAGACACAGAAGTATGATTCTAAATCAGATATGTAAAACAGAAGAGATCTTCTGAAAATCTGACCTTGACTGTTGATGGTGAGTACTGTACTCATCTCCAAAATGGGCATACTTCCTCTGCAATAGAATTCATGTATCTATAAACAAGAAAATAGATAATAAAATAAGTCATTTTACATCTGAATACATCTCTAAAGTTTCCACATCCTGATGTATAAAGGATGATAGAAATGTTTCTCAAATTTCTTCAAACATAATTTCAGGTTTGAAAAAAATACCTCACAAAGACTGAATGAGCTGTCTATGCATTATTTAAAAAATAACAACAGCAACAAAACAAAAGCACTGATCGCAGCATTGACATGCAGGAAAAATTTCAGACATTGAAATACTTCAGCAAAATAAAAAATGGCAGTGACTAAAAGTCAAAGCAGATCAATTTAAATTTGAAACAAGATGCATATTTTCAACAATGAAGGTGGTTAAGGAATGGAACAAAGCCTCAAGAGAGGCAATGAATTTTCTATCTCTTAATGTCATCAAAGAGAAGCCTCTTGACATGTCAGAGCACCGCAGCCCTGGCTCTAGCAGCATGCTAAAATGATTATACAGCTTTGGAGTCTCTAATAATATTATCATACTGATAGTGCTAGGGCTGGTGAGTTCTGTCACACATTTGGTGAGCAATCAAAGAGAGCTGTAGTGATCAGCACTCTCCAAGAGATGTACCCACCTAAAAATGCTGCAGACCACACTAATGAAAACTGTTCAAGAAAATCAAAGAAGAAATTTCAATCTAGCATAGGAGCCTTACTCCCTAAACTTTTCTAGATAAAATTCTGAAACGTTATGGCAAAGCAGCACTTTAATTAAATATACAATAACACACATTAAATATACAAAAAGCTGAAAGATCAGAAATTTCCAGCACTGATGGAAGAAAACAAAACTAAAAAAAATGCAATCTCAGATGAGTATTTCAGAAACAAAAGAATTCAGTAAAGTACAGGTATCTCAGAAACACCATTATAAAAAATTAAGTATTTTTGAAATGAAACATGAGAGAGCATGAGGGAAATCGAAACTCAGATCTTTATGAAATACAGGTCCTTCATGTATCAGAAAATAGATACAGTTTTAAAAAGGCTTTAAAAATCACAGTGTGTATCAGCAACATCTATCAAGAAGAATGACATATTGGATCATCGTGTTGTCAACCTGAAAGAGCTACTCCAGAACACAGACATGATGGAAAAAGAACCCCATCTACAGATGCACTTCAGCCCATATGACTACCTGTGTGCATATAAGATGTCATACCTTTTCTACTGCATAAGGAGACCTGTCATAACTTTTAACCACTTTTTAACATGATAAAACTACTGTAACTCTTTATTGTGGTTGCATGCCCATGTGGAAAGGCACAGTAACTCAGGTTACAGCTGTACTGAGAAATTAAACAGTGCTGGAGAACCATAACAATGACTAATTTGATTTTCTTTGCTGTTAAACTGATGCTACCAGACTTTTGGCCCATGCTGATGTGCTCACACAAGCAGTTCTTGGACTGAAGTGGGTCTGGCTGAGCTGGTTTTCCACATAGCAGCAGTGTTTTTGTGCTGGGAGCTAGAAGCGTGTTGATAACACACCCGTGTTCTGACTACTGCTGAGCAGTGCTCGCACAGCACCAAGGCTTTTCCCAACATTCAACCCCCCAGTGGGATGGCGTGGGCAAGATCTTGGGAGGGGACACAACCAGAACAGCTTACCCGAACCATCCAAAGGGATATTCCATACCATATGACCTCAGCCCAGCTATCAAGCTAGGGAGAAGGGTGGGGGTGGGGGCGGGGGCATTCTGTTGTCCTCCAGAGCGACCGTTATGTGTCTTGGAGCCCTGCTTCCCAGGGAGTGGCCAAACATCGCCTACTGATGGGAAGTAGAGAATAACTTTGTTTTGCTTTGCTTCCGCGTGCGGATTTGCTTAGCTTTGCTTTTATTATTATTAAACTGCTTTTTGTTTCTCTTATTTTCCTCCCCTTTCTTTTTGCTCTGCTGAGGAGGGAGAGGGGAAGGAAAGGGGGGGTGATAGAGTGGCTTGGTGGGCACCTGGCACTCAGCCAAGGTTAACCCACCACATGGACACAATTTAATAGTGTAGGCCATGGACTATTCCCAGTCAGGGACCATTCTCAAAAGGTTGTCTGGAGGCACACAACCTTTTTTGAACCAACAGAGTTTCTAATAGTGTAGACACAGGCTTTTCTGTGCCACTTTGTCCCAGTATCCTTTCCTTAGTGGTAAAGGGACACCTAAAATCTTTGCTTAATTGCTTCTAATTCCTTTTCTGCTGAAAGATAATAAAAAGGATAGAGCCAGTCTCAGCGTAACATCTGATCTGCACATAAATAGCTGTTCTCTAGAGCAAAAAGCAAAATAAGCATGTAGACAAGAGTAACAGAGAACTCAAAAGACAGACTCAACAGAAATTGATACATTTTAATATAAATGAATCTATTGAAAATAAGTGAGTTTTCTGTCCTTCTGCAAGAAATACCGAAGAGGATGCAAGATCTAAGATATGTAGGAGGTGTGTACACTTATGTGAAACGGCATAGTAATAAATGATTTTCAAACTATTAATTGTACTTTGCTTATGCTAAGGGGATGTAACTGATGTACTTAATACCTGAATCAACATCTTGAACACTCAAAGGGATGTACTGAAAGCAGTAACAGATTTAGTGATCATTTTGATATTATGGTTTATGTTCCATCTGTTGATTTTCTTCCTTATATGATTGCTCTTTTAGTTATTTTAAAAATACACTGAAGTTCAAGTTAGATAGTTTCAAAATATGTTCAGATGCTCTAATTAGAAGTTAAAGTAATCACTCTAGTCACATATAAAAATATAGCTGCACTCTATCAGTGCAAATATCTTAATTCTTTTTCAGTTATTAATTCTAGCTCTCACCACAGGTTTTATTCAACATACAGAGGCTTTCCAATGGTGCAGTTTAGTCTTTGGGATGGAGAAGGAAATACCCTGTTGCTAAGATTCTGCTTGGAAGTTATAAAACCCCATTCGATCACACAGCTTGCAGAACGCAGCAATCGCCCCATTCTTTTTACCCCTGCAAACTACATTGCTGTGGCAGCTTCCCAGCTCAGTTGTGAGTTCCTGTCTGGGTAGGGGTGTTGGGATAATGCACAGCACAGAAGGTAGCAAGCACTAGAGCAGGGGTCCTTCCTAGCAGGGCTCTACCAGCAGCTCCACCTCTGTAATTTCAGAGAGCTTGACGTTGAAGGTCTCTAGGTCATCCATAGTATAGTAAACAGTGCTAAGTCATAGATGTTTTCTGTATGTTTTGTTTATGGCTGATACATACAGCTCCATTCACTAAGCGTAACCACTGATCACAAGAATATGCTGGCAACATATGCAGAAAGTAACCAGAGAGCTAACAGACATAAATTTTTATATACACATGTAATATAACAGGAGAGAACAGGTTCTTCCTTTGCTTCAGACCACTGTTTTAGCATACCACTACACTGGATGATCTGATCAAATGCAGCATAAAGGTAAGCCCCACGTGAATTGGTCTGTTTCATCCTTTTGCTTCCTGTTACAGAACTTCTTGGATGAATAAATATTTTGTTTTAAAGATTTTAGCTCAGAATCACTTCAATCAAGCACTGCTATGGTCTCCTAGAAGAAAGGGACTTGCAAGTGCATGAGGCACGTAGGCCAATCAGAATAACAGATGGGGTGGGCTACTAAAGCAAAGTTACACATACTTGGCAAGCAAACACAATGTCACTTTGCACATACACTGAGTAGATACACACTCACACTGTCCATGTCCTGAGCTGTGTAGCTGCTCTCCTGTAAGCTGTAGCTCCAGCTGCTTTCTCAGGCGTATTTCCTCAGCCGTGACACCGCTCAAACCCAGTGTGTCTGCTGGTGGTGTGAAGCACAGGCAAAAATAGCTGGTATCTGCCTGCAGAATAGCGTATTGATGTATCTCAGTAGTGACTGGGCCACAGGCTTTAGCTCAAAGGGAAGAGAAGAGAGCAAAACCTACCCTGAAAGAGATGTGCTTAAACACAGCCAAGAGAAGTTTAAAATGTTGCTGCTGTTTTCTATCTGACATGTGAACTTTGAGCCACTGTAAAGAATGGAGTTACAAGGCAAGTATCTCAATGGGCTTTTTAAAAAGAGAACTTTAGAATATAACATTCTGATCCAAAATTTATAATGTTGATGTATGAAACATTCCTCACAATAATTATTCACAAATTCAACTATTAAAAAGACAAGGCAGAGCATAAAGTGCAACTATCTCTCAAGTCTACAGTGTACAGCAGCTCACCAAATAAATTGTATTTGGTCTGTGCTTTGTGTGATAGAAGTCAGTAACAAACCTGACTTTAGCTTGATAAACTATTGTTGAGATTACTTCATTAGCCATTGGAAGGGGGATGTTCTGGCTTTGCATATGGTTTTTAATTACCTTGAAATGCAGTATCTCTCATCAGGAACCTATCTGCAGTATATCCTTGTGGTGGTTCAGTAAAGATGTGGAGGTTCAGTCTCTGCTGAGGGCCGAGACATGTGGCCACTGCCGCTGCCCCCCCTTCACCTCGGACAAAGGGTTTTGAAATGCCTTTTGGGTTGAGATAAGGAGAGTTTAATACAATGACACACAAGAAAATTGCAGTAACAACAGCAATGACAACAGTAAGAAAAACAGTGTACAAAACGAGCGATACTGTGCGGACAAATGAACGGAGCCAAGTGGAGCCAGCCGACT
This sequence comes from Eurystomus glaucurus suahelicus, assembly GCA_032159205.1. Taxonomy (NCBI): domain Eukaryota; kingdom Metazoa; phylum Chordata; class Aves; order Coraciiformes; family Coraciidae; genus Eurystomus; species Eurystomus glaucurus. Next base: position 30,630 of record JAVFHW010076424.1, on the reverse strand, counting down.
GACCGCATACGCATGAGTTGCACAACAGTATGGGAGCTGGCCCCGGGGCATGACGTCAGCATGGTATGGAATAGCCTGGCCACACCAAATTAACCCTGTCCTGGCTAAACCAGGACAATCCTATTTACAGGTGTCCTGTGGCAGTCAGCACGTTGTTGTCCTATCAGTGATGTGTTGACTGGCAACACTCACAAGCATGGCTGTTCTGTCCCACTCCTTCATATCTGCACTTCATATACTTTACTGTAAGTCTGATTTCCAAGTGCAGGGACATGGTTTGTCCTGAGAATTTCCAGAGCCCATGAGAATATGAGTTTTCTCTTTGCAGATGTGTGTTGTAAACACAAATGTGCTGATATCTTCAAGCTCTAGCATAATGCTCAAATGACATTTTTTGGAAGACAAAGGAAATAAAAATTCAGAGTCAGGGTCAAGACCTGGAACCCTGATCTGGACTTCCTAGTCCAAGCCAGGAGCAGAAGGGGAATGAGGAAGAGCATTTTCCAGCAAATTCATTCACTCCATGGAAAAGGGATATTTCCTGGAAACAGTCAGGGGGAAGAAGGAAGAAAGAAAAGGACAAGGTGACAGTGTTGTTTCCCAAAAAGACTAACATTTCCTTAAGAGTTTAAGAATATAAGTTAGTGTAGAGATTAAGGGTAGGGGTTTGCTTAAGATCTACTTTTCATCTTTTGAATAAAACTCCCATCTTTAATGTTTTCCATCTATACTTCTGCTAGGCCTGAACAGAGAAAGATAGTTTGTTCAAAGTTGAGGCCATACTTGTGATTAAAGATACCTATGAAGCAAGAAAAACTTTTTTGCATAAGATGGAGATTTTGACCAGGACTTCACAATCTCCTGGTTATGCTGCTGGGAAATACTGAATTTTAAAAAGATTACTGTTCATAGGCATTAAAATTTTAAATATGGCATGGATACTGAATAGCCATTATAAAAATTCACCACTGATTCTGTATTTGAGTAAGACAAGTAACAAATCTGATGAGACTTAAGATCTAGGTGATGCATTAATATTATTTTAATTCCTGTTTAGTTCAGTTCCTAGTCATAGACCAGAAAGCCATTTATACTAGACACTATCAAAACACAGAAAAAATGCTGTTCCAAAACATTTGTAATTTAAACATAAAATCATAGAATCATAGAATCATAGAATGTTAGGGGTTGGAAGGGACCTCTGGAGATCATCAAGTCCAAACCCCCTGCCAAGCAGGACCATAGAATCTAGGGCAAGTTACACAGGAACGCATCCAGATGGGTCTTGAAAGTCTCCAGAGAAGGAGACTCCACAAGCTCTCTGGGGAGCCTGTTCCAGTGCTCTGTAACCCTCACAGTAAAGAAGTTCCTCCTCATGTTGAGGTGGAACTTCCTGTGCTCTAGCATGCATCCATTGCCCCCTGTCCTATCACAGGGCACAAGTGAAAAGAGGTTGCCCCTTTCTTCTTGACACCCAGGTCTCATATATTGATACACATTAATTAGATCCCCTCTCAGTCTTCTCTTCTCCAAAACAAAAAGCCCCAGCTCTCTCAACCTTGCCTTATAAGGCAGGTGTTCCAGTCCCTTAATCATCCTCATACCCCTCCGCTGGACTCTTTCAGGTAGATCTCTGTCCCTCTTGAACTGGGGAGCCCAGAACTGAATGCAGTACTGCAGGTGAGGTCTCACTAGGGCAGAGTAGAGGGGGAGGAGGACCTCCTTTGATCTGCTGGACACACTCTTCTTAATGCATCCCAGGATACCATTGGCTTTCTTGGCCACAAGGGCACATTGCTGTCCCATGGATAACTTCTTGTCCACCAGGACTCCAA
>JAVFHW010076424.1:0-28695 GCA_032159205.1 Eurystomus glaucurus suahelicus | reverse complement strand
AGTAGAGGGGGAGGAGGACCTCCTTTGATCTGCTGGACACACTCTTCTTAATGCATCCCAGGATACCATTGGCTTTCTTGGCCACAAGGGCACATTGCTGTCCCATGGATAACTTCTTGTCCACCAGGACTCCAAGGTCCTCCTCCACGCAGCTGCTCTCTAGCAGATCACCTCCCAATCTGTACTGGTGCATTTTGTTACTCCTTCCAGGTGCAGGACTCTGCACTTATTCTTCTTGAACCTCATTAGGTTCCTCTTTGCCCAGCTCTCCAGTCTGTCCAAATCCTGCTGGGTGGCCGCACAGCCTTCAGGTGTATCAGCCAAACCTCCCAGTTTGGTATCATCAGCAAACTTTCTGAGAAGACACTCTATGTCCCTTCATCGAGGTCGTTGATGAAGATGTTGAACAGGACTGGACCCAGCACTGATCCTTGGGGAACTCCACTAGTTACAGGTCTCCAGCAGGACTTGGCACCATTGATCACCACTCTTTGGGGTCTATCATGTAGCCAGTTCTTAATCCATCTCACCGTCTGTTCTTCTACCTCACACCATAACAGACAGACTAGTTGTGACAGTGAATCAGAAGAAGGGTCAAAAAACCCCACAGATGGTAGATGAGAAGTCATTTGGTCCTGATAAGGTCTCCATATAATCCTTGTTCTGTTAAGTGCAGGAACTGAAACCTATGATCTGTATTTATCTGGGTGCCATTTTAAGCATCACTTATAGTGTTGAGTATTTTCTTCAATCTCTGTTTACATGTCATATTCCGTAATATAGGATGCTTCAAAAAAACCATTGTTTCAAGAGCTCCCATAGGTGGACCAGGAGCTTGTTCTAAAAAGGTAGTGCAATTAAGAGGCCTTTTCTTTCTGGAGCTGACATATGGTGTAGAAAAGTTTAAATGCAATCACTTGCAGATAGTGTTTTCAAAAATTATCTATCAGTTAAGGCTGGGACAGGGAAAAGGGGTTAGAAATTAACTTGATGAGACTTAAGCTCTGACCAGGAGTCATTCTTGGGAGATAGGTGCCACTTACATTATGTAACATCGGAAAGCACTTTAGCTCTCACTATAATATTAGCTTAATAAAACAATTAATTTTAATATATAAATATAACCTATTGGCATACCCTTTGCAATATTTCACTGCTCTGTTATGAGATAAAAGGTACTTCCAGGATCATCTTGATTTAGACTATCTACAGCTGTTTATCTGCAATTTTTCTTCAAGACCATGAGACTTTAGATAGTTTTTACTTTTTTGTCATATGCATACCCTTGAAAGTCTGTGGAAACAGCCAACTGTTGCCCAAGGCAAAGGGCACAGCATGGCTTGAGCTCTAATGCTATATTCTCCTTTCTTTCCTCACCCACAGAGAGGGTTGCACATCCTTCGCCAGAACTATGTCAATAGTATGCTAATAGGAAACCATATGGTCAGTCATGTGCTAGTTTTCAAATTTTTGTCCTTGCCTTCTTTACCTCTGTAGTCCAAATACAGGTGACCTTTCACCTTTCTCAGTGAAAAAAAAAAAAAAAGCAGATTACAAAAAGTTTTGACTTTGAGGCAATGTTTTAATCAAATGAGTACCTAACTTTATGCTTACCTTAACCAGTACAATCCAGTCTTTTCAAAACTGAACAAGACATTAAAGGTCTGTCTCTAGAACACCTTTTGTTTTGAATAGTATCTTTCAGCTCTAACAGCATTCCACTAGACCTCACACTTAAAAACAAATACACAGCAGCAGAGAGAGAAAAACATGCAAACTATAGAGCTATTAAGTGGTTATAAAAGCAATACAGCTAGTTCCTGACATGATGGTGTCTCTCCAGCATCACAGTCAATTGGAATTTTACCAGACCTCCACTTAGAATTTGATAGCTGCCCCTGAAAGCTTCCAGGAATCAGAAGGTCAGCAAAATATTGCATCACCTCCCACTCATATCTCCACATCATCTATGACTGGGGTTCAATCCACATAAATTTCACAGATTTAAAAAAAAAAAATAAGAAGAAAAGGAACAGTAAAACGAAATGTAGCTGCTTCCCTGTCGTAGTCATCTTCTTGCTATTCTTGTATAACTTGAATGTTAAAACTCCTTGCTTCAGATAGAAGCCAGACATGGTAGCCTGGCACAAATTACTACCCATGGGGCCATCAGTCATGTTAGTTCACATGAAAAGACAAACAGCATGGGGCCAAATTAAGTGTGGAGCTTCATACACTGACTGCACATGTCTAATGTCACCACCAATTTACTTGTATGTGCTGTCAATCTACATTGGCAATATATAAGAAGTAGGAAAACTTTTGGAGGCAGCATAATTTTCAAGTTTGGAGGTACTCCATTTACTTAAACACAAATAAACTGTAATAGGATAAGCATGTGCATATTTCCCATGCTAATTATCTTCCCATGGGCTTGATCCAATTTCAACTCAAGTCAGTGGGAATCTTTCCACTTTCTTCAATAGCAGTTGGCCCACATGCTCCATAAAAAGCATACAGCAGCAGCAGTTGTTCTGAATAAGAAAAATATTAAAGGATCAGAGTACACAAGGAAAAAAATGGGCATAAGGTGTCCTGCAAGTATGATGACAACAAGAAATGGGCCATTTGATAAACTGCAAACCATATTTGGTAATTTGGAGACACTGGGATTCAAATTTTAAAAGTAAAACACATTGCTTTTTGCACTGAAAAATTAATTACTCCGTTGGCAAATTTAATCCTTCAGATCAGATGAACCTTGCCTGTTCCAGTTTAATAGTATCTTCACCTTATTGATCAGGTAATTTCAGTGGGATTTTTATTCACATAGTGGTTTTAATACTGAAATTGAGCTTCTCTGACTAGAAGGGATTGGGAGTGCACTTTGGATTGAGCTAAATTGGAACAATAGGGGCTTTTCATCACTGAAACAATGAACAGTAACAACAATTGTGACTAGATGTGGAAGATTGATTTTCATATGCCTTTAGTTCTCAAATGTTAGTTTGACAAGAAATAATTTGTGCTCATAAAAATGCTGACAAAATTTTTTTTATTTACATTTTTGGTCAATATAATTCACAATATCAAAACTGTGTGGTTTTCAACAAACTAATTTTCTAGAAAATCATCCATCTCTAGCCACAACAGATTGATCACTAATATTTGTTCACTTGCACTGTCTTAAGATTAAAAGAAAAAAACCCCTGACATCTACACCAATAAATGACTGTCACAGAAGACAATTAAAATGATGATGCAGTCTAGTCCAATGGTATACTGAAAATTAGTTTAGAAGAGTTATGTATGCAAGCATAACTAGTAAGGAGCAGAATGCAGGGCACCAGGTAATACCCTGGGTCTGAATTTTATGTATACCATACTACTCTATATATTATGGTGTAGACCAGCAGCAGCAAAAAAAAAAAAAAAAAATATTTGGAAGGCCATCTAGTGTCATTCAAGAGAAATGCAAGACATTTCATTGCTTCAAATACATGTTCCTGTTCTTTCATACAACAGCTAAAAAATTCACAAGTACTCAGTTTTGTTTCAAAATAAACTGATCATCACCACCTCCAGAACATCACTGACATTTTGCAAGGAAATTGTATAAAATTTATCTGTCACAAATATATGAGACTTTATACCAGAAAATGGTGGAATATAATATTACTGAAAGGAAAACACTGAAAGCAAAACAAGTGAAATTGCTGTGATGGTAAGACTTTGGCAATTAACATTAAAATGTCAAGATGTAACGAAATATAACTTTGCAAAATAAGAAAACAGGAAGATGGTATGATACCAAATCTTAGTGAGCAAAGACAAATGAATCCAGTCACAGTGTAGCAACATAGCAATGGAAATGTGTTAACTGTAAATGTGTTCTGAGCCTGAAAGAGTGTCCATTTTATAACTATTACAAATTTGAGTGAATGGAGAAGTAAATAAAATAAAAACAAATGCAAAAATGCCCTTACTCTCTATAAGGCCAGAAGGAAGAGCTCTGATTACCTGCTCTTACTCTATAAAATAATATGAGATGCAGAACCTCAGTGTACTCATCATGCATACATCATTAATAAAATAATTACTTTCACACACTTCTTCATTGTAGTTTTATCTGCACATAAAAAGACTTTCATATGTGTGATAATTTAACTGTTTTATCCTAGTAAGAAAATAAACCGAAAGAATCATTGTAAAGCAGTAATAACTATACTTCCTTTACAGTATACTGCTCACCTTTGCTCTAATACTGTACACTCTTTACTTCAGAAATGCTGGGAGGCAAACAAATTACCTTGGTATTTATCTGAGATTATACACTAGGCTAATGGATACAGCAGCCTTATACTTAAATTAAGGATTTAAAGTTTACAGCTCCAAGCCTATGATACTATATAAAAATTCCCATTAAAAAGTGCAACTGTTTTCTCATTTGATTAATGAACTCACAGTGGGATTGACAGTGTTTTTGTAGAATTATTTTTCTTGCACATTTCATCATAAGTTATAGCAATAAAAAAACAAATGCAACTTCACTAGTCAGTGCCACAATTTACTATGGTATCATTTACTCCATTAAACTTAAAAAAAAAAAAAATTAACAAATTCACACTACTTTATCAGTGGCATTTCTCAGGTATAACAAAATTTGAAGATGGGAAGAAAAGTTCTGTGACGCTGATGGCACGGCAAGGAGGATTTTCCGTTAGAATCTGTGGAGATTCTTTCCAGCCGTACCTTTATTTATGGGACACATATAGGTCAAGACAATGAAGTCACATCTGAAACCATACAATTTTCTTACCAGATTAAAAGATAATAAGGTCACTGTTTTCTGACTCCAGTCTGACATCATAAGAATTTTACCATTAAGATAGCAAAGAGCAGGTAAAAAGTTCTATATCAAAACTGAATTTAAGGCCTGATTTCACCTTGAATTCAAACCCCCAAACAGTTTGTCAAAACTAGGTTGCAACAATCAATTCTGTGCATCATGTGTGAGTCCAGGGCAATTCCAACCAGTTGCATCAGGTGTGCTGCCTTAGTGACACAAGCCATTACCCTTGCTGTAACCTGCTTCCACATACCAATATGTTCCCTGCCTGCTGAGTCTTCTTTGTCCTCTCCCACCAGTTGTAAAGCTCAGATCCATCAGTGTCACAACTCCATTCTCTGCTACATATGAAAGTAGTCATTTACTTTCAGAGTAGAGACTGAATGCTAATAGGAATGGTCTAAGTACAAAATGCTATCTCCCCATGCATTAACTCTCCTGTCTTTCTGCCCACTTTTATCTGCTTAATTTTGAGCACCGTTCTTCATGCTCACCAAGTGCCTGTCACCTTGGAGGGCTTTGGCTGTTTGCCATGATCAATATAAAGTCCATTCCCAATGAACTATGCAGTAGGGAGATAAATTTGCTATGCAAGAGAGTGACCTCAGGGGTTCATGACAGAAGAGTCTCCAGAGGACTTAGTCAAAGTAGCTAGGGAACAGGCTTAGGACTGGTGTCACACAAGGACATCTGCTTCTGTGCTATGCAACCAGTGCTACATCCCAAGGTACAACAGTACACCAAAGTGCCATTTTCTGTAGCTTCCTTAGAGTTTCTGAGCAGCAGAGTCCTGCTGGAAGAAGAGCTTCAGCACTCCCTGGGTGTCAGTTTAACAAATGCAGCACTTACCAGACTAGTCCAACCATGCCAAAGAGGGACATAATACTCTGGCAACTACCATACCATACCAAACCCTCAAAGAGATGGAACTACTCAGAGGTCAACACCTCTCCCCATAATATGATTGAGATTACTAGGTTTATTCCTACCTAAGTTGAGTCTTAAATGAGGGAACCCGGGAATTTCGAGGCTTTAGACTGCCTCTCTGGGAGACAAGAATGGTTGTTACAGAAACAGGGGTTCATGAAGCACTAATATCCTGCATTTAATGTTTCCTAGTCCTGCCTTTTCTTCACCTGCATCTTACTCACTAGCCTTTCCCTCTCTCTCTGCCTGCAGATGCAGCCACATTGTCTTTGAGGCTAATGTTTCTGACTTTTTTCCAGTATTCCTTATCCTCTGTCCTTGTAACATACCAACGCTTGTCCCTCTCAAACTGTAGAAAGATCTGCCATTCCAAACTTATTTCAAATCCCCGGAGAGAAAGAATGCTCCTAACAAACAGTGGTTAATGAAGTCTGGAAATGGTGCTTTATCTGGCAGAAAAGTACAGGAGATATATTCTTCTACTCTTGAGACACTGGAGCTTAGAAATCCTAGCAGTGATTGACATGTCTCTGTCTTGTCTCAAGCACAGCTAGCTCCACTTTGACTTTTCTCCAATTCCATCTCCAAAAAGGGATTAGGCCACAAGGATAATCTAAGTGGTGGAAATACCTGCTGGGTAAAGCAATAAGCAGGGTTGCAAGGAGCAGGCAGATTGATTCTGAGATGGAGTTTTGGACATGAACTTTCTGTGCTGCTTTTTACAGAGCAAATGAAAGTGATTCAGTCAAATGAACGTTGGGTAATCAGCAGATCTGAGCTATCCTGAAGGGTAGAACAGGTAACACCTTCTGTGGGGCACTTTTTTGTTCTGAGTCAAAAGTACAGCTTCAAAAACACTCAAAATCTGGCCTTATCTTAAAACCTACTGCCAGAGTAGTATTAAAAGAATCTTGTATTTCCCAAAAATGTTTGGCTTCAGCCTAGCCATGCTGGGCTATGTTCTATAATGACTGACTATTTTCATAACATTTCAAAGCTGAGTGGTGATTTATTACCCAGCCTCTTTGTTTGAGAAGAGCACATACAATATTTGAGACATTTTAGTATACTTAGTGTGAATAATGTTTCTTGCATCTGACATATGTTTCATCATACTCTGTTGGAGGAAGCTCTTGTCTCCAGACTTGCTAGTCGTATCATGTCTGGACTATGAGTTAAGCATGGAATCTGTCTTCTCCCTCACAGGTAAACATATAATTGGACAACTTTTCAGGAGGATACAAGGATGTATTGTGTAAGCGAATGTCGGAGGTAGGTAAGAACTCCAAAGGTAGATCTCCAAGGATCTTCTTGGCAAATCATGGACGTGAATGTGCTGCTCTGGAGGCTCAAAAGGATCTATACGAACAGTACCAAGATTGAGACTACTCTTATCATTGCCTTAGTGTCGCACTGCTAATAACAAAATCTTATTTGCCCAGTAGGATTTTAAGGTAAGACCAGGAACCAAACCACTCATGCTGTTCTAAGAAAAACAGACAGACCAATCTGTGCAACTTTTAAAATTCATAGCACATAGTGTATCATTATATACAATAAAAGCAAATGAAAGTATAATTAGTTTAACAATATTTGCATCCTAAACATAATCCATAACTGTAGCCTATATTTCTTTTGGAGTTAATTGGGATTTTATTTCTAACAATAGCTAATAAGCAGAAGTTTGCAGGTCTGTGCATTGGTGTCTTCTACCGCCATAAACCGTTACTTAATTCAGGAGACAAGTGAAGGCATTGTTCAGGTGACAGATACACTCCACGGTCACTTAAACATGTGTCTGGACATTTATGCAGCACTAGCAGTAGCTGAAGGAGTAGCTTTCCATGCAAATGAGCAAACATTTCAGTCTCTGATACCCACCCATGCAAGACAGGCTTGTGGCAGTACCTAGTAATCCTCTTAACAACCCTTCAGGTGCCAGTGCAGGGCTGCAAACAGCCACGTTACGGTGTCTCCCACAACTCAGGGGTAGCAGTGATTCTAGCTAATTCTTTCCTTAGCACCCAACTTCTTTGAAGCAACCAAATAATGGCACAATCCAATTGCTAGCACAGCTTCTGAAGCTGTGCTATCATTTTCTCTGAGCTATTTATATATCATGACATTCTTGAGTACTAATGTCTCGGTGTTCTGCGCTTCCCTTTGATCATGTTATAATGAAGTAGTTCCTGGTTTGACATAACTACTTTATCATCACATCGTCAGATAGTGTGGAAAAAGCAAAAGTTCCAAAGCTTTTCCTAGTCAGATGTATCTCAATGTGTATACATACACAACAAGAGAAAGATTAAATCAAAAGTTATGTTTGCATTATTTGCAAAATAGTAAGCTCTTACTAGGAATTATCATGTTGAAACCTATTTAATTTCATCCTTCATTTTGAAGGTTATCTTAGAAATAATGTTTTTTAAATATATGTACTCCATAACTTTATATTTAGATTTATTTATATGTATTATAAAATGTATATATTACATATGGAAAGCCACAGTCATACCAGACTGAAAAGGAGGAATACTTTGTGTGCACCACCGAACATTTTTTTTAAATTCAGTTTTTTATAGTATTACTACTTATTTCATGTTTCTGATTTGCCAGGATTAAAGTTGTTTAAATGCTACTGTTCACCAAAAATGAAAATAGAGAAGACCAATTACCATGTAATTTATGGTCTCTTATAAAAACATATATATAAGTAAAAATGCATTTTAAAAAAAAAGGAGTTTGAAACCTTTTGCATCTTGGTGAAAAATCAAAACCATGATTTTTAAGAAATTACAGTATTAAAGTTGTTTTTCTTCCAGGTTGGACAAAAAAAAGGTTAAAATATCAGCATTGTCATGGAATGAAGATTACGGCAATATTTCAATTTAGGCACGATAGAACAGTCCAAGATCCTCTGAATTTTGATGGAAATAAACCATTTCAACATCCATTAATCATTTTTTGCTCAGTGTGTCAAGCAGAATTGAAATGTTCTCTTTCAAGCTGATTGAAGTTAACATTAAGCTTTATTTGCTACAGTACAGTGATGCTTCCTAGGACTGGTAATTTGGGGTTTCATGCTTTTATTTTTCTTCCATGTAGAACATGTTTTCTGGTCACCCTTTTAAAAAAAAACACTGATTTCACCCAGAAAATAGAAAGCACTCTCTCCTCATTCCCTGAGCTTTCTTTGAAACCCACTGAGAGAGTAACATCTCTTTGAGTTGATGTTTAGGACACTACTTTGGCTGTTACTACAGTAACAGCCATTCCCAGAAGACCCTGAGAGGAAGCAGGTATCTCACAAGACATAAAGCCTACATTCAGAGAGGTGGATTTAAGTGCATTGGAGGTTATTTGAAGATTTTCCAAGCCAGCCAAAGGAGAAAAGGCAGTGTTTCCTGAATGAAACATCCTGCATCTCCCTTTCATCAGCCTCAAAAGTGCACTGACTGGTTAGGAAATTTACACATTTTTTTAGGTGGACTGCGTTGACCCACTCTGATGAAAAACAGCCAGATAAATTGAACAGTCTGGATTCCACCTCCTGTGAAAAGAGAAGGAAGGCCTTCTAATGAAAGGAAGAGTCTGAAGGTTCTCTCTCAGTAGCTTATTAATACTCATTCCAGCTTCAGCTGGAGTAGAAAGGAAAGCATATTGGCTACTTTAATGAGAAAGAGACAGAGATACTAATTACTAGCAGGCAAATGACACTTCAGGTCAGATACGTGAGTCAAGAGGGCAAGACAATTATCTAATGAGCCAACAACCACTGTGCACAAGAAAATAAAGCAAATCTAGATAAAATTTCCTTTTCTTTTCTAATAAAGATCAAATATTACTACAAAAAATTGACAATTGTCAATCTTAAACTTCTCTCCTATGACCACCATGTCAGAGATACATGTTCAACGCATGTATAGACTTCACTAGCACTCAAATTTTCTTTCAACATTGTTACACTCTGAAGAATAGTGCATATTATGTTTTTTTCTTTGAAGGTAATAACTAAAGGGCATTTCACTGGGAATGAATTATTCGTGTTTAGGAAGCAATCCTAGCTGAATATAGAATCACAGAACAGATTATGTTGGAAGGCATACCTGAGGATTGTCTAGGCCACCACTCCCACTCCAAGAAGTGTCAAGGAGAACAGGACTGTGTCCAGTAAAATTCTGAATATCTTCAGGGATGGAGACTCCACAATTTCACTGGGCAGCGAGTTTTAGTGTTTGACAACCCTCACAGTTAAATAGTGTTTTCTATATTTAAGTGAAATTTCCTGTATTTCAGTTTATGTCAATCGCCCACTTGTCCTTCCACTGAGCATCACTGAGGAAAGTCTGGCTCCATCTTCTTTATGCTCCCCCCAATCAGGTATTTATGCACATTGACAAGATTCCCCTGAGCCGCCTTCTTTTCAAACTGAACAGATCTAGCTCTCTCAGCCTCTCATCATATGTGAGATGTTCCAGTCTCTTCATTAACTTTGTGGCCCCTCTCTCGACTTGATCCAGTATGTCCATGATTCTTTGGTCCTGATGGAGGGCAGTACTGAGCACATCACTCAGATGTGTCTCACTAGAGCTGATTAGAGGGAAGGATCACCTCCCTTGACCTGCTGGCAATCTTCCTAATGCAAGCCAGGATGCCATTTGCCTTCAGGGAGGCGGTGGAGTCACCATCCCTGGAGGTGTTTAAAAAATGAGTAGATGTAACACTTGAGGCTATGTGGCTAGAGAGATGTTAGGATGAAGGTTGGACTTGATGATCCTGGCGGTCCTTTCCAACCATAATGATTTTATGATTCTATGATTCCTTGCTTCAAGGCCACATTGCTGGTTTATATCCAACTTGTGGTCCACCAGGACCACCAGGGTCTTTTCTGCAAAGCTGCTTTCCAGCTGGTTGACCCTAGTTGCCTGGACTGGTGCATGGAGTTGTTCCTTCAAAGGAGCAGGACTTGGCACTTCCCTTTGTTGAATTTCATGAGGTTCTTCTCTGTCCACTTCTTCAGCCTCGCAAGGTTCCTCTGAGTGACATCTGGTGCATAAAGCACTCCTCCCCATTTTGTATTGTCTGCAGACTTATTGAGGGTATATCCTGTCCCATCATTCAGGTCTTTCATGAAGATTTCAAACAGTATTGGCCACAGTATCAGCCCTGGAAATCTACCTCTAGTGACTAGCATCCAGCTGGTCTTTATGTTACCGATCGCAATCCTTTGAGCCAAAAGTTAAGCTTTAAGCCTACCTTGCTGTCCTCTTGCCTAGCCTACACTTCATCAGTTTGTCTATGAGGATGTGTGGAGGACAGTGTTCAAAGTCTTGCTGAAGTCAAGATAAACAAGATACTCTGTTTCCCCCTTATCTGGTGAACTGGTGGATTTGTCATGGATAGCTATCAGGTTGATCAGGCATGACTTCTCCTTCATAAACCCCTGCTAACTATTCCCCGTCATTATCTTGTCCTTCAAGTGTCTGCAAAGTTTCCAATAATATTCCCTCCATCACCTTCCCAAGGATCAAGATGAGGCAGAGAAGCCTGAAGTTCCCCAGATCCTTCTTCTTCAAGCCAGAAATGACACTTCTCCCAGTCCTTAGGAATTCTCCCCAGGGGCACTAAACATTTGTACCAAAATCCACTGCTGCTGTGATTTCTAAGTTTTTAACTTTGATCTTAAAAATATCTTGTATTTTAATAATTTGGTTGAAATATCATGGAGATTAAAAAACACCCAAGAAGGTTATTGGAATTACATACTTAAAATTATTTTAAGAAAGCAGTAGTGTAGAGGCCAAAGTAGGGAAAGAACAAGTTGTTTAAGTAAGAGAGAGATACTTACATTTACATGGTACAAGAAAACTCACCCTACAGTACTTACAGAAGGAGCCAAGTATCTCAGTTCTCAGTAGTTTTACTGAGAATCTTGTAGAAGACACAACTGATCTCACTGGAGTAAAGAAGAAAAAAAAAAACAAAAATATTCGAAGAGGACTCAGAGAATTACAAAACTCTGGCTTAAAATTTTTTGAATCAAATCAGTTTGCTAACATCTGGAAAATAATGAATTAAAATAGTTAGCAATTAAGAACAAAGTATAGTTTTTCTTTGATGGTGTGACTTGGTTGGGGAATAAGAGGAAACGAGTGGTTATGACACATCTTGATTTCTATGGAGTTTCTGACACCTAATTTCATGACATTATCACAAGTGAGTACAGGAGATATGATCTAGCTTTAATCATCCATGAAAAAACAAAGGGTAGAAAATTCTTGCAACAGCCGACAGTCTAAGTGTGGCTGGTCCTGGAATGTTCCCAATGCCATTTTTCTGTAAGGTCTTGTTGCAAGAGGGAAACTAGTAGCCCTATGAGGATGGCTTTGTGCAGAGCCCTGGATGTAGAAAGTGACTTAGGACAGATATTCCTAATTTGGGTGTAATTTTATTCCTGGTCCTTTCAGCATAGCAACTCCTGGTTTTGCTGTTCTTGCTATTCTCCTACTGTCTGAAATCTCTGGCTCATTCCACGATACAGCAGAAGAGATTTATGCATAAGTATTTGCAGAATTAGGCCTTCTTCACCTCACCAATGTAGCAGGACCCTAAGATGATTCATACTGATACAAAATTTTTTTAAATAAGAAGTTAAGTTATGTAGGTATTGAAAGTGAATCATAGAATCACAGAATCATAGAATAGTTTGGGTTGGAAAGACCCTTAAAGATCATCTGGTTGCAACCCCCTGCCGTGGGCAGGGACACCTCTCACTAGACCAGGCTGCGCAAAGCCCCATCCCGTTGCCTTTTTTCAAATCACTGTTGCCTTTTTCAAATTTGCATTACAGCATATCACTCAAACTGCTCATCCCCACTAAATATCATCTACACTCAGGCTTCCAAAATACCAGCATCCTCCCCCATGCTCACCTTCCTCAAACTTTCTTCCATTCTTGGATCAGAGCAGGAAGCCATGGCACAGGGCAGCAACAGATCATGAGCCATGTCTCTCCTGAACCCAGCTCAACAAACAAGCATTAGTGAGCTTGCCATTTGGAAGTATTTGTTCAAAGCAGTTGCTAGTAAGTGCATAGCTTGCTGCAGCTCTAGGAATTCCCCCCAGGACATCTGGCTTTATGCCCAACCTCTCCATGTGAAATTCCCTGAAAATAAAACACCAGAAAGTATAAAAATGTATTGACTTGTCTAGGAAAAGATTTGCAGGCTGTTTGCTTTCTTGTAAAGTAAAAAATAACAAGGTTGATTTGAACAAATAGAAAGTCATAAAGAAGCTAAGACCTGTCAATAAAAAGACAAAGCATTATTCAGCTGGAAGTCATTCCACTGGGGATTATCTCTAAAAGCATGCTTTGTTTTTGACATCATGATTTTAAAAGTCGCTTGAACTTTTCTTAAAAAAAAATGTGATTGTTTACAAGACTTCAGGAACAAGAGGATCAGAGAGCACCTCACAGCAATTATTATTTCATTATTTGAAAAATTATCCAGTAGGAGTGCATGTGTGAACAAAACTTCATGCCTGTGATGCTTAGACCACAGAGCAGCCCAGACCTGAATTGTCCAACTACTAATTTGTATTTTCTTATTGTTCCTCTATTGGGGAAACAAGTTTTCCCTTGCAAAGACAGCCAAACAGTGTTTCTGCATTGGAGGCATTCTGCTCTGTATTCAGTGCTCCCTTTGCAAATATTGTAATCCCAAACAATAATTCATAGTGCTTAAAAGTAAGCCAGTGAATGAAAGTCAATGCAGCTACACTTCATGCATTGCCTTGGATTAAATTGGGTTCCCCTACGTTAAGATGATATTGCTAACAACTTCAATTGGACAAAGCCATAGCTCTAATTATGTATAATAAAATCCTTTTAGGTGTGATTCATATTTCATATGGCAGCCATCATGCTTTACATTATGGAAGTAGAAAGATCAAAATTAAGAATCTGAATTTAAGAAAAACTGGAAAGAGATCTAGTACTTGCCAAAGTGGGTTTGAATATATATATCTGTAACTGCAAAGATACTGCTGGATTTCAGGAGCTATCAGGATAGTACAGACCTGATAAAACATCTAACCTACTCTGTACAAATCATCAACCCAAACTTGTAGAATTCAAAGCAAACATATGAATGTTGGAGTTATAGTTCTCAGAGTTTCTAAACTTAGTTCTTGAAAAAAAAAAAATAATCCTTTGTCTTAGGATTTCTAGAGCACTGTAAAGGTGCTGAGCTTACTTATCATGAGGAAGTGGTTCTTTGAAAAGACAGCCAGGAATCTTTTGTTTCTAACCAAAGTTCCAATCTCTTAAATTAGCTATTTTTCCAAAATGTGGCAAAAGACAACAATGCACTGGGAAATCTTCCAGGAGGTTCTGTATGACCTCCATAGCTGCATCTGTCCCTTGGCAGGTATTATCTGCAACATGTTGACAGCATTCAGTATCCTACCTTTCCTGGGAAAGAGAAAGACTAAAGGTAGGAACAGCTGTACAACTAGCAGTTGCTAAGGTACTCCTACTTTTCATTACAAATATCCAAAGCAACAAAAAATAAAATGGTACAATTGTCAAGGAAACAAACTTGAAATTCTCTTCCATTTGTACTAAACATTTTTTCCATCAAGACATGCCAGTTCTCTAGTGTTTGCATTCAATTTTCAGTAACTACCCTCTTCTATGCTTTTGCATTTATCAAAAACAAAAATACAGAGAAACTGTAACTAAGGACTATTTTTGCAATATTTTAAACATACTATTGAGTAGAAAGCAGCAGAGATCTCATGAGGCAATAATATCTGCTTAACTTCCAGTCTTACTGGCAATAAAGCATGATTTGATTAATTTAAAAAATGGAATACAGGATATTACCTTAACAATAAATCACTCTTTGAGAATAAGTATCTTTTTTAAATGGGATAGCCCTTGATCCATAATAATTAAAAGGATAATCAGTATTTTTCTCTTCATATATTATAAATAAAGTATCTGCTGTTATAATTAGTGAACTAACTAGATCATGATTCTACAAAGAATTTGGTCACTATTGCAGGTTTTTGTATTAAGGTCAACTGACTTACAAGTCAAATGAAGCGTGCATGCGACAGTACATTCAGTAAATATATATTACAGTTTGTTATCAACACATTTAGAAAATATATTAATAAATTGCTAGAATAGATTCTTTTGCATGTTATTAAAAAGTAATTAAGAGTAATCTGTGATTTGGTGTAATTAGTATTATCAAGAAACTATTAACAGCATTAAGAATGCTATTGTTCTACTATAGAATCAAGATTTCTATTATTTTCAAAGTAGGAAGCCTAGAAGATATGATATTTTAAGTAACTGGAGCATATCTTCTCATTGTAAGGCCAATTTAAATTGAAGAGACCCCAAATGCAAATTAAGTGAAAAAAATATTGTTACTTCCAGGAAATTTATAGCCATTCTGCACTGCCCAGAAGGTATTAACTGGATGAGATCCTAAAGCTGTACATCACTTTTCAGGAAAGCTACTTTTCCTTTTGCACCCCAGGATGCTACACGCTTGTTTCCTTAGCGATTAAGTTAATGCCTGGCAAAAGCTGGCTGGTATTGATGTCTTGAGCTAATCTCTGCCTGTTGTTATTATGACCAGAGTCAATGTTTAATTTATAGTCTAATAACACTTAAAGGGTACAAACAGATGGGAGCCCATTGTATTCTGTGATGCATACACTTACAGACAGACAGTCCATCCGCTTAAGGTCATACAAAAATGAGCTCCTTATTCATAAGGAGATCTTAGAAGGAAGGTTGCAGTGTTTCATAAGGCCTTATTAAAGCCAGTGAAGGTCTATCTGCATACAGCTCATCATGGCTATTTGACAGTAGAAGAAAAGTGGGTTGAAAACCATCATATATATCTTTACTGTGACAAGTAACATAGTCTATTGTCAAGATTACCCAACACTCCTCAGCAAAAACCATTAATTTCTGTTTGTGTATAATTCTACATTTTAATAATATTTTCCATCTCAATTGAAACATTCTGAAAAAAAATCAGTTTAAATTATTTCATCCAAACTCTGAAAACAAAAAAAAAAGGGGAAACTAAACTGTTATGTTTATGCATCAATAAACAAGAGATACACTCACCCCTTAATTTGAGGCAGATTCAGATTTCAGTAGGGTTGTATTTTGAGTCAGTGGTGTACACTTAATTACCTCTGCAAAAGTACCAAGACCAAATATGACCAATAGAATAGGTATGAAACCTATATTCCTGCAAATTGTAGGACCCCTTGCCAGAGACTTCAACATAAGAATGAGTAAGACTTTTTCTGGCAGAAAACACAGACAGGAAACCAGTCAGCCATGAAGATGGATGGAAAGCATTAGAAAGATAAAACTGGCTAAGGAAGAGAGAGACTGGAAACCAAAGGGAAAGCATCAGTGAAAACAACAATCATTAAGTTTCAAAATAGGGCGAGAGTCTGGGGGACATAACTGGCATTGGCAGTAGGGGAAGAAAGCAAGGAGAGTGGATGGAGCTGGGGAGGGAAAAATGAGGAATAACTGTGATAGTGCAAAAAAGGGAAACATTAAACAAAGAGGCTTGCAAACAAAGATTCTGGAAAGGACTGCATAGATAGGCTGGGAACAGCACTCTTCTGGAACTTAGGATCAGGACAGAAGATGGGAAAGAAACAGCAGAACAGGTTTTTAAGACTAGGAGGTGCAGGATGTTTAGAGCTCTTTCTAGGACAATGGAGAGAGAAACAGATGACAAGTTCTCCCTGCCTCTTTGTAAAAAAACAGGGAGTACTATGGGAACTGGGAACACTTGTCCCTCAAGTCTCAGTATTTAAAAGGCAGAGATCTTCAAACAAGATTGTCTTTTAAATACTGATACTAACTATTACCAGGAATTTCAATGTGTATCTGCAGGGGACATGTTAGGTTTCAAAACTTTCTTAGGCAAACAGGATTCAGCATCCTTTCTGGAAGTGGGAGGGAGGAGGTATGACCATGTCTTTTTGGAGTCACAGTCTATTAAGAGTCTGAGGTAGACCTGTGTGACCTGCTTACAAAAGCAGCTTTGCCACCCAGAAACGAACTGCTTTCATTTTTAAAAAGTAACAGTTGTCCAAGGGCCCAAAATTAAATTTTGTTTGTATGTAACTTTCTCCATTTGTCATCAGTTTTATTTGCAGCAGGCGAGTGTCAAAATCCTTCATTATAGCTTTACCTAAAGATTGAATATTTTGCTTTGAACCTACAGAAATATCTATTTGTCCTGGATTTGTGGGTATTTGCATCCATATTACATGTGTATTCAGAGGTCCAGGCCAGCACTCTGGTGCATTATTATGCACACAAATGAGTAGATTTTTCTGTGGACACCAGCAACTAGTGAATCCTGTTTTTTGGTGGACTACTTTGCTGGGATTAAGTGACTTTTAAACTTAAGAATTTGCAAGCCCCACTCATAGCTGAGACAGTAAAGAGGACTGTTGCTAATGACATGTGAATTTTTTTTTCCCATAGTCTGGGAAAGGCTTACTTCTTTACCATGCTTCCTGTTTTCATAAAGCATTCAGAATCTTTAAGACCTTGCCAGGTCTGAGGAAAGTTGCTCTGAATTTGTTAAGAAGGACTGGTATAGAATAGGACAGTTGAGCAGCTGGATTGCCCGAGCCTTGTTTCTACAGAAAACAGGCTGTGACAGAAATTGAGATTATATCCAGGACAGTTTTGCTTTTGAGGTAGACCATTATGCTTTTCCATTTTAAACTCCAAAGTCTGATTTTGTATGGCACTATTGGTAAAACAAGAAAAAACTCACTAAAAATGCAACATAACAATTTCAGTTCAGCAAAACTTTCAGGAATGATGCTACGTATATTCATTTAGTGATTTCAGCTTTGGCTGCTGTCTACCTAAAATACTGATTTTAAGAAAAAGTCTCATAAAGATGTAGGATCTATATGGAGCTGCTTAAAAAACTTAGACTTGCCAGGTGTCCCACGAGGGCATGATAAAGCATCAGGTAAGACAGATACGCATGCATATTGTTGTTTCACAAATCTCTTTTCTCTAAGAACTTTAGCTCCAGTCAAAAAAAAAAAAAATTTGAATGAGTTTATAAGGTTCCTTAATCATTTTACATTGCTTCTTAGTCTCCTAGAAATAGAAATGACAGGTGTCAGTATTCAAATCTGGAATATGAATAAATACTATTCAAGGAAGCTAAGCTTATGGAAGGAAAAAACCTCAACATTTCTAAACTTGGATGGAGAATCAAAAGGATATAGTCAGAGATCAGGAAGGTGGTAAGGGTACAAGCAATGTCCTTGACATCTCCAAAAAGATGACATAAAAAACAAAATTGCATCTAATATTTGTCATTTGTAAAACCTCACAGTGCCACACGCATTTGCCCCACCTTACATTCTTAAGATTCAGTGATGCCAAGCCATTCCAAAACAAATCAATCATATTTAGATTGCCATCAAATAAAATTACAAGGAAAAGCTCTACAATCCAGAGAGATTTGTTCTTGGAAGGTTGTTCTGCTTCTACAAATAAATGGAACTATACAGAAGGAAAGTTAACTTATGTCTGCACATGCATTATTAGAAATTAATTCTTTGGTACTCGTTGTTGATAGCATCAAAGAAATTAAGAGACATTAATAGCCAGGGTTTTGTTCTGAAGAGCAATCTATCACTGAAAACAAACTCAAAGACAGGTGTAAATTTATGCTTTAAGGTATTTGTCAAAGTAAGTAGCAGAGACTGACATATTTAACTAATTCCTAATTAGAAAATAATAGCTTTAAGAGAAAGTGGTAAGGAATAAGTAATGAAAACAGACTTTTTTTTTGCAGCAGGTCCTTTCATATAGACCGCCTGTTTGAAATGTTGGGAAGTAGCTCCGGAAGGAAAATTTGAAAAGAGTATGTGAAGCTCTCAAACATAAATAAAGTGTTGACACATTGGTAAGTAAAATATATCAAACATTACAAATGTGGCATCAGTGTATTATGAATCTTTGCCCAGATCACATGATCTCTGACTCCCTACTTTATTATTATGACCCATGATTTATACTGGGACAACAGTTATGAGCAAAGGCTGATAGGAAGGGTTGAACAAAAGTAAATAATGGTGGAAAAAAATTATAAGCTAATGAAAGTAACTGGCTTCCTTGAAATTCTTAGCAACGTTCACTCCCCAGGAGCAGCTAGTGCTAATCGCCATTTCAGAAGTGATCTACCAGGGAAAAAACAGTCAAAGCCAAAACATTTACCCATTGCAACTTAAATGGCCTGTGATATTAGGCCATTACTTGCTATAACCTCCAATGCATGAAGAATGTTCATCTCTACAGCAGTGAACAGTACATGGCCAAGTATCTTGCAGTCATATATTACTATGAACAATTATAAAGCCTGTATACTTGGGTTTACTGTACTGTAAATCCATTTATTTTTTAATGACTGGATTTGTATTGGAATTATTAAGGTAGTAACTGGAACTTTCAGTAAGATTAGGAGTCTACAGAGAAAGTACTGCCTCTGGCATCCTCAGATTTATATTCAAATACCTGTGTCTAAACTAGAACACAAACTATTTGGATAAGTTTTAGCAAAAAAAAAAAAAACCTAACAAAACTTCTTAAGGCTATAATAATAGTCTAAGTTATTCTAAGGTCTTTTATTCCCAGAACAAATTTTTTGAATGATACACATGCCCAGAGATATCTGCTCTAATGTCACAACAGGAAGACCAGCTGAGTTTCTAATGCAGAACCTCCAGATTCAGTAGAGGTTGCATGGGTAGTTCAAACCTGAGATCTTGAATCTAGATCTCAGGCCCTAATAAGAACTTATTAAATTAATTTACTTTTATGAGACATAAGGCTTTTCCAAGTGAGTACTGTAGTCTGATTTTTTTTTTGTTCACATTGTAGATTGTGCAGATTCTATTTACCTTTGTTATTTTTTCAGACACTGGATTCCAGACAGAAGGATTATGTATGACTGGCTCTGTTTCAGTAATTCACTTTGTGATATTAACTGCTGTTAGTGAGAAAGTGATAACTTTCTGTGCGTATTGACTAAGGTAAGGTCCTGTGGTAGCACAGATGGGCCTATATTTTATCCAAGCTACTGCATTTTAATTTATAGATAAGCTCTGGAAAGAATTTTATATTAATATTATCCAGTGAAACTAACCAAGGCACAAAGCTATCACTTTACACCGGCTAAGAAACCACTCAAAACCGGGACCTCTAGGGAAGACCTTGCAGGTCCCAGGTGGCTCTGTACAGAGCCATCTCAGGTCATGTAAGTGAAAATTGTGTTCACATGATACTGTACCTGAGCTTAAATGTTTCCAAATCAACACTGCACCGTACTGATAGCGGCTGTGGTGTTTGTGCAGCCAGGGCATAATTCATCTGATGATGAATTAATCAATTCATCATCTGATGTATTGCTTACAATAATTAACATGGCTGTGGGTGAAGTACAAAGTGTAAAACTTCACTGTTCCTTGCCCAGTTTATTTCTCAACCATGTCCTTCCTACTGTAAGTAATCCCCACTCCCAAGTTTTTGATGACAAAACACACAACGGAGCTGCTCAGCTTTTACAAACTGTTGTCACTCTCACTTTTCTTTCATTCTCCTTTTCTTCATTCCTTTACTTCTCCACCTTTAGTGGCTTGTTCTCTCCTCTGCTGTTCCTCCTCTGCTTCCCCTATAGAGAGATACTACTATACCAATAGAAAAGTGTTTGTATGAGTATATATTATCACTCTGTCTGCAGGAATATGTACCAGGATAAAATCCATTTTATCCTGCACCTTTTGCATCCGTACCAAAGGTTGGTCAATCAATCCCCTCATTCTTTCTTTTTTTTTTTACATTCCCCCCCCCCCCCCCCCCCCTTCCCAACACCAATTAAAATACTTGGAAAACTCTGTTTGGCAGTTTTGTTCTGCATAGTGGAGGTCAGGTTAAATTGCTTACACGGTGTAGAAATCTCATGTTGCCCATCATTAGACCAGGATGAAAGAGGGGGCAGGACCTATCCAATGGACCTTTATGAAGGGAACAGACTTGTATGCCAATTATGACCTGTGTTATTGCTGTTCTTACTCACTTTCTCAGCTTGCACGGATCATACGAACTCTGGCTGATCTTCCACATTTTGTCTAGCTTTAATGTTCTCTGGAAATTTGCAAGAACAGTTAATTGTTGCACCCAGATGCAAGACAGACAAAAGTAATGTTGTAGCTTTAGTGGCTTTAAGGAGGATTTTGGGAACTACAGGCTTTAAGTTAAAAAAAAAAAAGTGAAGCACAATTAAAAAAAAAGTGCCACATTTTTGTTTCTTTAGCCTCATATTTTTAATACTAAAGTAACATGGGTGTATATATTACACAGAGTCTTACCATGCCCCAAGCTGTCATGTGAACTAAGACAGGAATTGTATTCAATAAAAACAAGGATTTTTGCAATAATTACACCAAAATACATTAATTAGAAGAACTTTATTAAGGTTGCAGATGGAAATACTCCAAATGATATTAAAACAAGGACTGGGGCTAACTAACAATCTTATTTTTGCTTTCTTGAGGCTTTACAACAGACCTTTCTTTCACTTGAACATTTGCTCTGTTTTTCCCAGGATCCACTCCAGGGTACAACTATGCATGAAATAGGACTCTACACAACTAACTTTATTCACTGAACAAGAGCCTGGGCATGACCTCAGAGGTTGGAGGTTAAGGGCAATCAAAGGAGAAACTTAGAATTTGGCTCTTAATCCTACTATTTAAAGTTCTCTATAGAAAGTGGAAGAGTTTTGATAGAACAAACTGAACTACATTGTGACTTAAATACATCTTCATCTGTTGAGGATAGAAGAGCTGTTTCAAAAGGATTTCAGTCCAAATGCTAGTCACTCTAGCTAAGCATTCTACCCCTTGGGCTTCTGGGGCAAAAAAACATGGAAGGATTATCTCCTTCATGTTCTGAAAAACACCAGCCTTTTCTTATGCATCTTTCCACAATATCCATAAAATCATTTCAGGAAGACTAATAGGTACTGTATACTAAATTTGACCTGAAACTACAGTTTTGATCAAGATCAATCTGAACTACTTATAAGCAACTATATTGCTGAAAATTATTTTCCCAGTCCTGCTGGGACTAGGAAAGTATAGGTTTAAAATCTGTATTAGCTAATCAGAGAAAGTAATCTCTGTTTTAGTTCACAGTACATGGTAAAAAGCAGCAGAACCTTGTTACTATATAATCTTAATCTGGATTTTATAGAATAGCATGTCTCGGACTTCATGCCACCATTTTAACACATAGTGTATTAAGACAAAAAAAAAAACACAACAACAATAAAACCAACAAAAACTATCCCAAAATTAATTTAAAAAAGGAATGATCATATTTACTTCTCTCAGAATAATGTCTGTCCTTCCTATTTAGGAGCCCCACTGTGCACTCTGTGCTTGCGTAGACTAATATAAGATGGTCCTGATCTCACTACCTTCATTAACACAATTAACTATAATGGTTCCATGAAACACATTAAAATTAGTCTCTCTGAAAAATAGTAGTTATCTCACTGTAACAGGTATATTTTAGTTTCATTTTTAGGCTCAAGCTATGAAGTTTGACTCATTAAGATTTTAAAGAATAAGGAAATATTAATGTATGCAAAAATGAGGGTTTTCCTAGCTCCTGGTCCTCTAAGACTTGCCTGCCTCTGTAAATGAATATTACCAATTGGAGAACTCTTCACTCTTCTTTGCATTTCCTTGAAATAAATATTTAGAAATTTAAATTGATTTCTGCCATACTGGAATAATTCAGGAGGCTAAGGAATTGAGCTTGTAGTTGATTTGATTAAAACACACAAATTACACAGTATTGCAATCAAATGAATACAAAGTGTGTTGTATAATTTGTGAGCCACATATATGCATATGTCAAATCAAATAAACCTCAGTGGGAGAACACAAAAGCCTATCATGCTGTGGACATTTTCCCATTCAAATGTTAACTTAACCATCAGCTATTTTAGTATTAAAGCTACTAAAATATGCAATTTTTCTGGACGAAACCAAACAGAAAATCTAACCTGAAAGTTTAAAAAGACATGATCTAAAATAAGGGGACTTTTATGCAATACAGCAAGACAATCTTAAATACAAGGATCAGAACTAAACCCCGCTACAATGCAGAGAACATTCAATAACATCACCTATGGTTGTCATCACTGTTCTAATTCTTTTTTTTCCCTTAATTATAGAAAAATAAATCAGAGAGGGCTAGGAAATCAGACACAAAAATTGGGCAGGATTGGTTTGGAGCTTTTGGGTTTTGGGGTTTTTTTCGTTTAGAAGTACTATTTTTCTTCATTTAAAGAACTCCTCCTGTATACTAAAGAAAAGTCAGGCCATCTTCTGTTAATTTTTTTGTATGGAGTACATGATAACTTGTGTCTTCCATCAGAATTGTCAACCTACATGAAAATATGAGAGTAAGGAAGCTTTTGTGGTGAGGTGCCTCACCAAGTCCCCTTTTTTGAAGGCAGGTGTAAGTAAGACTATGCAGCTGCTTCAAGCTTAAAACAGACCCCTTCATTCTGCATGGAATTTCCCAGCAGCTTCAACACCCTTATCAGTACTTACCCTTGGAGTCAAATCCTTCAGCCAGGAGATGACAGAGTCTGAAAACAAAGAGATGATATTGTCATACCAGTAATGACCCTATGAAGAAAGTACAAAATAGCTCTGGATTGTATTTTGAAAGGTGGATTGGAACCTATCAATGCAATTTTCTTCTGGTTTCTTGGAGGGGTGAGGTGCAGGTTTAGGGTTTTTTTGACCTCCTCTGTTCCTTTACTTAGTCTAGCCATTGTGTGGTTGGCAAGAACACATGCTCTGCACTAGCAATGCACAGAGCTGCCCTTACTGGTGGCAGATATTACTGTGTTCTCTGGGCAGTACATCTCTAACCATTCTAATAGCCAGCAGATAATCACTAGGTAAGGTCCTCCTCAATTTGCACACTTGTGGTAGATTTTTACCAGAGAGAGGGAGAGCAGGATGGAGAAAAGCAGTAGATGTGGAACTAGAACTGTAATAATAAGACCACTCTAGCAGCAAGCAGCAAAGTGAGAACCAATTTTTTTTTGAAAGTTGATGCTTCAGTTAAATTGTCAGCTTATCATAGGTCTTTAAGAACTCAGATGGAAAGAGAATGCTAGCACTAACTAGACGATGGTATTACATATCTTGCTAATAGATATTTGATTCTGTCAAATGTTCATAACCACACACAGAATTTACCAGTGATTTTTTTTAAAATTGATGACACGATCAGATGGAGTAATTTTGCAAAAACATGTATTATCTATTGTACCTATTTATTACATAGTATTATAGATATATAATATATATAATTACACTATATTATCCTTTTTCTACTTGTACTTTAGAATTTTTTTTTTAATTCAGAAAGGATGCTACTGATTAACTAAGACAGGAAATGTTAAACTGCAGTAAAAAGATCTGGGGCCTAATTCAGTAGTAGATGAAAGCCATCACATATCAATAACAGGCTGTTGTGTATCTGGAGAACTTTCAGGTCATCAGAATTTATATTTGCTATCAAGAAAAATGACAGATCAGAAATAACCAAGTACAGTAGTCAAGACTAAAAGTGACTTCCCAAATTACAAGAAAATAATACTTGGACAATTATTTTTTTTTTTTAATTGCTCCTAAAATC
Source organism: Eurystomus glaucurus suahelicus (assembly GCA_032159205.1). Taxonomy (NCBI): domain Eukaryota; kingdom Metazoa; phylum Chordata; class Aves; order Coraciiformes; family Coraciidae; genus Eurystomus; species Eurystomus glaucurus. The sequence goes on along the minus strand of JAVFHW010076424.1, from coordinate 4,093 downwards.
CACTGTAGATATTTAAACCTTCAAGCATTCTGCAATGTCTTTTGAGTTTGATGTTTGATACTGGTTGATTTTTTTTTTTTTCTATGTGAAAAGACAATTGAGTGTTCTATTTGATAAAGAAGTTTTGTACTGAAAACAACAATAACTGACACGAGTGAAAAGCCATACTTCCAACTAACTAGATATTAGGAAAAATGTCTTCACAGAAAGGGTTGTAAAGTAGTGGAACAGGCTGCTCAGGGAAGAGGTGAAGCCACCATTCCTGGAGGTATTTAAAAGACCTGTACATGTGGTCCTTAAGGATATGGTTTAGTGGTGACTTGGCAGTGCTGGGTTAACAGTTGGACTTGATGATTTTAAAGGTCTCTTCCAACCAAAACAATTCTATGATTCTGTATGTTTCACTAAGATTACATTTCAAACCCTGGCCAAGGCTTTTAGTTTCTCTTCTTTTTTACAATATATTTCAGGTAGAAAATGTTTCTGCTACAAGACTTTAATCTCAAACTTCTCCAATTTTAGTGGTTTAGGATTCAAACCAGCAGGAACTGTATTTCAGGAGTCAATATTTATGCTACATAAACAAAAGTTGTTACACTGATCATTTAAATGTTTCACAAATTTACCATCATCGATGGTAAAGATTGCAAGATATCTATTAAAAATAGCACTTCAATTATTTTTTTCTTGTAAATGGATTTTGTTGACATTATTTTGCTGTATCATAATTATGATGTCAAAGTAGTGTTTCTTTTTATATGTCAAGGACATACAAGTTACATTTTTTAGAGGGAGAAACAAGCACTGAGATATGGAGAAAAGTTGGGGAAATTAAGTCTCTATATAGACTTCCAGTGAAGCTGCACACTTACTAATTCATTCATGTCTCTAATAATAAAGGCACACGCAAACCAGTAAAACATTTTGATTTGATTATTTAAAGTCAATATAATACAGATATTAAAAGCAAACCACTTAACTGCTGGTGCACAAGCAGAAGATGTACAAGACTCTTACAGTTTCTTAGACTCCTGCATGCTAAGCAAAGAAAATAACAAATGTCAGCTGTGTATCAGAGATCCATAATTTATGTCATCAAATATAAATTATCCAAATGTCTTTCTTTTCCTTATATATCAAGAGTAGCAGCTTTAAAACTGTACAAATTTGTTTCCCCAGTTGGTCACTCCAAGTGTGAAGGGTCCATTTGGAGAATTGAAATGTATCCAATGTCAGCACTTTATCACATTGTAGTTTATAACTCCTGCATAAATGCATGTCAGTTGATTATATGCAAAAACTACATTATCTATTATCTGCTTTAATATGGCAAGCCATATCCTATTAAATGAGTTATTTCTCATAGGTAGTCATAGTTTGTACGTAGGTGTTTTGATGATGGACAGAGATTAGAATATTACCGACTCCACACAGCAGCAGGAGATAGACCCTGCCCTTCTTGCTGCCCATGTAATACTTAAAGAAAGTCTAAAAAAGCATCAACCATTACACTTCTTGTGACATACAGCACCATATATCTACCGGTTTTACAGTATGTCAAGGTCTGGTGAAGTTACTTCAATCTATCTTTGCTATCCATTGAAGAAAAAAGGGATTGTGAGCATCATTACTAGAAGGCTAAAAATCTGCATATTTATGAATAAAGTATTGATGTTTAAAATAAAAGCTTCTGTTTATTGATCACAAGCTTCTTTTTGTGACTGTAATAGCTATAGCAGAAAAATATTGGGATGAACTTCTCAGCAAAGAAGAGAATGCACCATTGGATTTAGTGTTAATATTCAACACCGTTAAAGAGTGAACAGCTACCAGAACAGTATTTCTTTATTGAGACTTCAGGGTTTTGTACAGACAGCATTGGTCAAATCCTGTTATCTCACTTGGAAGAGCTGTCCCACTGACCTGACCGGCAGTTCATAGAGAAACTTCTCATATCTGGAAATACTCCATACAACCAGAATGGAGCCAGAGCTCACCTATTTATCCCCTAAAAATGGTATAATCCTTGCAATAAAGCAAAACCACAAAACCAAGCCCTCTAACTCCACTGAAACTCATTATCATATTTTTCTCTTCTGAACAGACATCTAACCATGGCATGCAAATTTTGTGGTTCCAAGGAAGATCTTTACAGAGAATAAAAAATGTTTAAAACATTTCTACATCAACCTAAGTTTTGCATTTTTAGCATTAATAGGCTGTTTTAATACAGAACATATCACCTACAACATTAAAGATAAGAAAGATAAAAGACCAATAATTGAGAAGTACCTGACACAGAGGTGTCCTGTCTGGTTAGAGCTAGGGGGAAAATACTGTAGGAAGTATTACCATTTGCATAAATTAATGTCTACATAGACTATGTTCACATAAGATTGAATTTTTTTTTTACCATGCTTTTTTAAAAGAATAGCAGCAATTCTATTTATTATGTACTATAAGAAGAACTGTAAGATCACTCAAAATGTATTTTCAGCAGCAGCAAAATTCAAACAAGCTTGGTATGACTCAACAGATAACTGGTTTACATATCAATTATATATATGTTGACATTCTGGGGAAAGTAGTCAACAGACATATGTTTCTTTACAATATATATTTTATTCTCCTCAAGACCTGAAAATATATGTTTTGCTTTGAAAACTTCAGTGGAATCAGACTAATATAAATTGATCAAGTAACAACCCAACATCCTTTAATGATTCAATGTTAGAGATAATGGGCGCTTCTGTCAAACTGGAAGCACACCATAAGTGCAATCTTTCAGTACAGATGAAAGAGAGGAGCAGAGAAAGGGTAGCAGGGTCCAGCCAAGGGGTCCTCTCCATTAGCATGCTCAAAGAAAGGATATTTTGTGTTGGCTACAGAAGTGGTATAAGAACTGGAGAGCAGTAATTCATCTTGTAAGTCAACAAGATTCTTCTGTGCTTGTAAGTCAGCAAACTATTTGCCTGTAAAGCCATTCCATATACATTCAATGCTTTATACATAAGTACAGTAATAGTATTAATGTACACATTAAAGGGTACTACAGATTGGACTGAATTTCCTAGTTCTCACTCCTTGACACGTATCTCTGGCTTTGCATCCTGTTTACTAACACATAAAAGACAATTACTTCAATCTGGAGTGTTTTTAAGTGCTGATCATGCTCCCTACAATCCATATTTAACCTACTTCACTTCAAGCTAGACACATAGTTTCAGATCTATTTACTTACCAAACGTAGGAGTTTTATAGTGAAAAACAGTGGTATTGTGCAGGAAAGTCATTACTTCAGCTGTATTCACAAAAATTGTGGGTTTGATCATTCATTTCTCACTTGGTAGTAACCTTTATGGCTCCTTTCAGGAGCAAGTGTCTAGTTCAAGGCACTCCTCTAGCTAACAAAAAATAAATTAAAGTATTATAAATACCATCACAATCTATAAACATAACATCAATGTAGTCCTGAGCATTACTAAATTTTTGTATTGTAAATGGATATTAATTTTCTTATAAACTTCAGGCCTCTGTTAATTAGTTGCATAGTACAATGGATTACTGACTGGATTAGTAAATTCAGTGAAATTAATACGTTTGCTTAAGTTTTATCATGAATGTATAGACACAGACAACATTAAACATCATGACTTAAGATGGTCTAATCCAGACATAAAAAATACAAAATCTGTCTGCTGAAGAGGCATCAATATATGTCATCTCTGATGGTGAAATAACTATTAAGCCACTTAACTCATCAATATGCTTGACAAGATATTAGTATAGAATCTGGTCACTGTAGAAATACTTTGACATTTTCTATAATTCTTCTGGTTTAGAAATTCACAGCTATTTTCTATAAAGAGGTAAATACTTGCAAAGCTTATTTAGAAGCCTTCAGCCTTCTACTGTTTCCCATAAGCCTTCTCTGACATTTGACCTACCTTTCATAGGTCAGGACATTTTATCTGAGGTGGGCATAATTACAACTGACAGCAGCTCCTAGCTTTTTTTCCTTAGTCTTAGTTATAGAGAAAGAAGAACAGAGACAACAGATTAGAGAATTGTTCAGCAATCCAATTTGTGGCCC
>JAVFHW010076423.1:0-50883 GCA_032159205.1 Eurystomus glaucurus suahelicus | reverse complement strand
ACGGGGAGGCTTTCTGGGCTCCTCGGGAGTTGCTTCTTTTCCTCTGTAGCATCGAGCACAGCCTCTTGTCAGGGCTTCTCTGCATCCTTTTGGCTCAGCTCTTGCTTCCTGCTCTGGCTCCTCCAAGGGGCGGGCACAAGACCGCTTTTCATCCATCCCTGGCCAAGGAGCACAGTGGCAGGGCAAGCTTTGGAAGACAAAATTGTGCTTGTCACCAACACACGTCCTGAAAAACACCCTAAACACTACTCTTGGGTGTGGTCGGTCCTGATCTTCAGTCTTCACATTTTCAGCTCTTCAGGACACAGGGGCTGCTTGGCCTGTGCTCGTGCTGCTAGTTTCCACAGCTCTGTGGCTTTTCCTTTGCCAGACTGCAAAGGGTCTTTTTTCAAGCTAAAAGGAAGAAGGCACCAGCCTGCTCCTTGCGTCAGTGCTTGTGAGCTTTGGTTCTGAAACAGGTTCAGAAAAACAAAAATAAAGTCCTGTTTCTGCTTGTAACCTTTGTGTTGTGTGTCCTTGAACGTGTGTTTGGAGCTGAAAAGCCCCTGACATTTCAGGCCAGTAACGGTCTCCTCGTTCTTTGACCCATGGGGAACTCAGGGAACAGAGCAGAGCAGCGTAGTTCTGCTGGGCTGGGCCTGGAGTTCTGCAGGACAAGCAGAGCTGGCTCTGAAGGCTCCCTCCGGGAGGGCGGCAGCTCCCAGGCCCACCAAGGAGACACGGGCAGGGACAGGCACAGCTACAACAGAGCTCAGGCAGGGTCTGAAGGCCCCAGCCTGAGCTAAGACACATCCCCCTGGCAGGAGGCGGTGGAGGTCCTCCCACAGGAGGCCAGTCCCAGTCACTGAGGCCTATGAGCACCCCCAGGACCCTGACAGAAGTAGACTTGCACTGCTCATATGCTGTCCTTGAGACATTTATGGTTGGCCAATTTTGAGCCAGTATATTGGGCCAGACGGACCTTCTCTCTGATGGGGCACTGTTGTTTGCAGGCTCTTGTGTTTTAGTGTGTTTGTCCAAGGGAAACGGCTCAGGCATATCTACGAATGAGTACGTGGTGGAAAAAAAAAATCCGTTGGCAAAAGAGTAGGTATTGCTCACCTCCAAAAGATTTACAGCTGTTTAATTCAGGAGTATGTCCTGCTTCAGGAAGTACAGAATAGAACAGAAGAGGACAGGACAGAATTAGAATAGAATGACATAGCACAGCATAGCACACCATAGTTCATCTGGAAGAGTTCTACAACTCTCATCTAGTCCAACTACCCGGCCCCTTCAGGGCGGACCAAAGCTTCAGCATGGTCTTAAAGGGCATTGTCCAAATACCTCTTCAACAGTGACAGGCCCAGGGCATTGACCACCTCTCCAGGAAGCCTGTTCCAGGTTTAGACCATCCTCTTGATAGAGAAATATTTCCTCATGTCAAGTCCGAGCCTCCCCTGATGGGCCCAGACCTTAGAGCCATTCTCACATGTCCTGGCACTGGGTACACCAGGGATAAGAGACCAGCCCCTCCCTCTCTACTTCCCCTCCTTAGGAAGCTGTAGACTGCAAAGTGTAGACTGCATAGTGTCCTATCACTTCTTATTTGTGAGAAGAGACCAGCACTCACCTCTCTACTTCTTCTAAGGTAGCTGTAGAGAGTGAGAGGGTCTCCCCTCAGTCTCTTCTTCAGACTGAACAACCCCAGTTACTTCCACCACTCCTCATAAAACTTGTTCAGGCCCTTCACCAGCCCTTCTGGTGGACCTGCTCCAGCAGCTCAATGTCTTTCTTGTAGTGAGGTGCCCAAAACTGAACACAGTACTTGAGTTATGGCCTCCCCAGTGCCAAGTGCAGAAGAATGATCACTGTCCTAGTCCTGCTGGAGACGCTATTCCTGATACAAGACAGGATGCCGTTGGCGTTCTTGTCCACCTGGGCACACTGCTGGCTCATATTCAGCCAGTTGTCATTCAGAATCCCTAGGTCCCTTTCTGTCAGGGAGCTTTCTAGCCACACTTCCCCAGGCCTGTAGCATTGCATTGGGGTTGTTGTGAACCAAGTGCAGGACTTGGCACTTGACCTTGTTAAACCTCATACAATTGACCTCAGCCCATCAGTCCAGCCTCTTCAAGACCCTCTGAAGAGCTTTCCTACCCTTAAGCAGATCAACACCCCCATTCAACTTTGTGCCATCTGCAAACTTATTGAGGGTGCACTCTATCTCCTCATCAAGATCATTGATAAAGTTATTAAACAGAAGTGGCCCCAGCACTAATTCCTGGGGAACACCACTTGTGATTGGCCACCAGCTGAATTTAACTCCATTCACCATCACTCTTTGGGTCTGGCTGTCCAGACAGTGTTTTACCCAGCAGAGCGTATGCCCATCCAAGCCATGAGCAGCCATTTTTTTCATGAGAATGCTATGGGAAAGGCTAGACTGAAGCAAACTTATCTAAGTAGTAGAATTAAAACCCTTTTGCTGATGAACAGTTAAGGAGACTGCTGACTGAGAGAAGACATTAAATATTGTTCTCAGAGTTTTAGTTATCATGTATGACAAAAATACACTACCTACTCTTACAAAGCCTGAATGATTTGCTGTGCTCCATATATACATGTATTTATTCCTGATTTCATGCTTCATAGAGGGGAATCCATTGCACAGCTCAATATGTATTTCATTCTATGTGAAAATTGACCTTTTAATTAAACATTTTTAATGAGGGAAGAAGGACACAAAACATAAACTCTTTCTGCTTCTTTTATTTTCCAATCTTCTTCATATTACTGTCAATTTCTTGCTAAACCCAGGGCATTTGTGAGTGCTGATCCGTCTGAAGCATCACCGGTTTTGATCACCTACTTCAATCATAATCAGAGGATAAATCAATTGACTGCAGCTGTGGACAGCTACTTGAGTGTATTGCCCAGACAGCAATATTGGAGAAGTGATGTTGAAAGTTCAAATGACTGGTCAAATTAGATTTTTTTTATTAAACTTCTTTGTGCTACAGGATGCTCAGGCTATGCTAATGATTAATTGAGAGAAACTGTGTTCCAAGATTAGGAAAGCTTCCTAAGATTTTCATATGGTAAAAGGAGCAGCAATCTGTAGCAAGCCTGCTGTGTGGATACATGGTGTTAATTATCATCAATGCGATTTATTTTTTTTTTTCCGTAGAAACTCTGAGAGCAACCTGCTTGGATATTGTTAGATGGTCTGCTATCCTTGGAAAAAGGATGAGACACAAACAGTGGATGCAAGTTGTAAATTGTTTAAATGGAACATCAATGATTCACTACAGCTGAGGATGTAGACCTATATAAAACCTGTAAAACATAATTATTGACTTATGGCTTATCTGTTAGCTGCATGATACAGAAATGTGAGTAGAGTTACACATGTAAGATTTCAGAAGACAGATAAGTAAAGCTAGAAAAATCCATTTTGGTGATCTCACCTGACAAGTCCTCAAGAGGTACCCACACAAAAGATCAGTCACTGGTGGATAAATAGCAACTTTGTGGTCTAATCCCAGCCCCTGCAGCACCTGGATATGCTTTTATTAAGCTGGACTTGGAGAATGCCACTGTTTGACTCCTCCTTTCACTTTGTTCTAACTGATACTGTTTTGAAAGTGAAGGAAAAAAGGTTGGGGTGATCTTCATTAGTTTGTCCTTTTTTATGTGTAATTCCTATGTTCTAGTCCAAAACCAGGTAACATAATTGCATTGTTTTTTTATATGAGAGTATAAATGTCACATCAGTGTCAGGACAGAAAATGACTGTGCTTTATAAATAGAAGAAAAATCCTTAAATTACAAGTGAAACAAATGTTGTCTTCAAGACAACACCTGTCCACAATTTCTATTTCAACGCATTGTAAATGCACTCATGAAGGATACAAGAGACACAACATTTTGCCTCCCACATATTTAGTACTTCCAAACAATAAATAATGAATTCTTATTCATGCAGACCACTTCATGATGTTTCTCACTTCATTATCATGGAGGTAACTAAGGTACTGTCTGAGTTTGTATTGTAGTTTGGCATAATTTAATACACAGTTTTGGACCTGTACCATTTTGCACTCTTGAAGTTCACACTGTGCTATTGTAGCTTCCTTAATTTATTTTGCAATTTGCAACTTTCTGAAGGTTGGATGAGAGACCTAATCTTTGCCAAAAATCCCTAAAATTGTCTGATAATCTTCTAATCCATTCTTTCAAACATTGATTACATTATATGTGTGATCTTTGCACTCTCAGTAGAGAATGCTGGAAGGACAAGTATTAATTTCTTCAGTTACTGGAATTTAGTTAGTGCACTGGTTTTGGCTGGGATACACTTACTTTCCTTCACAATAGCTTATATCTGACTATGTTTTGAATTTGTGCTGGAAACAGTATTGATAACACTGATGTTACAAGGATGTTTTAGTTACTGCTGGGCAGTGTTTGCACAGGATCAAGGCCATTTCCGCTTCTTACACCACCCCACCAGCAAGTAGTCTGGGGGTGCACAAGAAGATGTAAGAGGATGCAGCTGGGACAGCTGACTCCAACTTATGAAAGAGATATTCCATACCATATGATGTCATACTCAGCATATAAAGGTAGGGAAAGGAGAAGGAAGAGGGAGATGTAGGGAGTGATGGCATCTGTCTTCCCAGGGCATCAGTATGTGTGATGGAGTCCTGCTTTTCTGGAAATGACTGAATACCTGCCTGTTGACTGGAAGTAGTGAATGGATTCCTTGTTTTTCTTTGCTTGCATGTGCTCGGCTTTTTCTTTACCTATTAAACTGCCTTTATCTGATACCATGAGTTTTCTCACTTTTACCCTTCTGATTCTCTCCCCATTTCACTGGGGGGAGGGAATGAGCAAGCAACTGTGTGGGGCTTAGTTGTCAGCTGGGGTTAAACCACAACAGCTGGACTGAAAATATTAGTAATAAAAAGATTATACAATCTAATAATTATATCTATGTACTGTTAAGGTCTTTATAAGACTGCAGAGCTTCACATTCACTTTGACCACGGGCAAATAAAAACAGCAGGTACAATACAGCAGGAAATCAGAATCCGTTCTTTCTTGTTGGTTTTATAGTACATCAGTATGTCCATCCCTGTCAAAACCCAAATTTAATGAATTGCAGTTTCAAGGGTCTGTTGTTCTTCTGTCCTGTAATACAAACAAATGAGTATGTACGACTCAGTCAAAACAAACCTCTGAAGAATGCCATGTTGCAGTAACTCAAAAAAACAAAGACGGGGGGGGGGGGGGGGGGGCAATGAATCAACATCTGTGTTCCCTTGTGTACCATTAACCGTACCTCCAATCTTGTAGTCTTTTTTCCTAAGATCTGCAGAATTCACTTTGAAAAATAGTGGATGTAAATTAGGTGTGTATTCAGAGGTTTTCCTGGTGTCATAGGAGGATAGAACCCATGTTATTGTAGGATTTGTCACACTGAAGGCTGGCTGGTACCTACAGCTTTTTCCCACAGCCAAAGCACTCCTGCCAACAGTACTACTATTGCAACAGGTAGCACTGACAGGAGTCAAGAGACCAGTAATGTTTCCTCTCCTATAGCTACAGCTTTTGCTTTAGTGAGTGCTGAAATAGGGAGGTGGCTTCAGGGTAAAAGTCTTACAGCTCTGGGCAAGTGGAGAAGACAGTCTCAGTATCTTCACTGCTACCTTTCACTTTAGCCTTGAACACTAAACAATGTCTCCAAAGGAATCCCACTGCTTTTAAATGTTGAAAGAAAAAAAAAAGAAAAGAAGACAGAAACTGACCTTTCCTCCTTTCCCTTTTTCTCCCCTGTACCCTTGGAATTCCACTGCCCAAAAGCTTAAAAAGCATTGTAACAAGTGGCAATATCATTATGCTATTTAGGGTAGTCAGATATAGTCACCACTGAATGGCTACTTAAGCCTTGCTAATCTTTCCTCTGGTGGCTAGATTATGACTACATAACTCCACTATGATTATAGAATTGTGTTGTTCAGAGTTACATACAGAAGTTAAATGAGATATCTATTCCCTACTTTATCTGCTATTTCCTTTTACCTGTCTTTATGTTGTATTTAGAGATTAGGAGGCTTTTTTATGTTTCTTGTTACTGATGTTATAGCTGGTATAAGAGGGTATAACACAAATCAAAGCCTGTACCTTCCCCCAGCAAGCTCTCTCATGTTACTCAAAAGATACATGTGATTTTATGTCTTCAGTTTCCTTTTACTTTTGTTTTTTTTTTTTTCTTTTTTTAATTTATGTAAAGCTTCTAGATGTCCTGTTTTAGCTAGTGAGTTTTTCAGGCAGCACTCAGCACTGCAGATTTACCTGAATTGTACTTCTTTGTCAATATTTGGGTGTTAAAGATTCTGATCCCATCTATGTTTGTTTCATTATTAGAAAATGTAGAACCAACAAGGATAACCTTCCTTATTGTTGTTGTCTAAATATTCACTAATTACTAATTTGATTAGTACAGCAAATTAAAGCATAAAAGAGTCAGAGTTTATTCACGGTTAAGTTTCAGAAGTCAGTGAGTTATACAGTATTTGCATTTTAATTAAATCATGAACATTTAATGCTATGTGCTAGAAATAGAGATGGCTTCTCTGCCTTCATTGAAATTTAACATTCATCTCTTATTACTTAATTTTTAGAAGAATTTTTGTTTGCAAATATCTACAGTTTTGTTACTAATACATGTCCATATCATCAAACTGTAAACCAGACAAGTTCTTCACCTTAAGATCTGTGCAATGTAAGTTCTAAGTAATAATTTCTAGGCATCTGGTCTCCATTCTGAAAATAAGTATAAAATTATTTCCATACTGTCTTCACGGAATACATAGGGAGAGTTCAAGATCTCCCAGGATAATTCACAGTAACCAGACAGCAGTGTAGAGCGAAAACTCTCTGTCCAAACCAACAATCCTCTCTGAGCTCCACCAAAAACATTTCAAGCCTAAACAGAAAGAAAGAGCCTGCAGTGTCTCTTCAAAATAAATTATGACTTTTGTCTTGTTTGCTTTTGCTTTATATCAGGAGGATATAATATCGTTCACTTTTTTTTCTGTACAACAGATAGGATTAATTATTTACAGTGAAAGGAAACCTGCATATCCATGCAGGTTTCATTGTCTCCCTACTTGAGGGACATCTAACTGATAACCTCCCATTTCTGAAAAACATGCTCAGTCATTGATGATATTTCAGGTGAGGGGTGTGCTCTTACCCATCAAATTCTGTTAATTTCAAAGCTAGAACAGGCAAGCAAGAGCTTAATCTAGGTCCAATTTATCAAGCTATTGTCCAAAAATATTATTTTTTACATTGGTCAAGGAATTTGTTATCCCATGAAGACTGGAAAGAGAGCTTGATGGAATGAAGCATCCTTCAAGAAAATATTAGGCAGTGTCCTCTGATGAAAGGGAAGATCTTGATCCAAACTGCAGCACTGCATTGGCTACCAAGCAGACACTATTTTGTTATTCACACAGGCTGAAGCTGAGACAATGGCCCCTAGAAAGACCTGAACCTGAACCTTTCTGTCACTTTAATGAGAAAAGGTGTCCTGAAGATATATCACTGTCAGCTTGTCTCCCTGTAGCTACTTGACGAGTCTGTGTACCAGGGTATTAAGGAGTGTACAACAATGTGATTCACTCAGTTTAAAATCTCTCATCAGATTATACAAATAGTAAAGAAGTTGTCAGAGGATTTTGTTGTACGGTTGTCATTTGCTTTAATGTAAGCTGGGTGACTAAATCCTTGTGCTCAACAATGAAATTCTATCCCTTAAATGAACATAATAGGAGAAATAAGAAATTAATTCAGAAGCTGAATAAAACTTTTGCAAACTTACGATGGAGTGATTGTCTTCTCTACTCTATAGGAAAGCTACTTAAGTCAAACATATAGAAAATTGTAAACTACAGAAAGTACTCGATGTTATACAGCTTCAATCCAAGCACTGTCTCCTCTTGCTGCTATTCTTATTGGTGTGTAGCACGTGCACTATACAGAGTGCTGGCTTTAAAAGAGTTGAATGGAATAAATGTCAATGCTAAATAAATCTTATTGCCAACAAGCTGCCAGGAAACGTTTATCACACTTCTGGTAATGTTCAAAACAGTTACTGCACAATGATGAATCATACTTTATATTGCACACATGTTGATCATAAGCATTTATCAGACTTCTGGCAATTTCCACAATGTTGAAGAGACACTACAGTTACTTGACACTACAGTTACTCACTCTCTTCTATACGACAAGTAGATTTCTTGACTTAAAGTACAAGGAAAACACGTTTAACTACTGTTAGGTGGTTTTGCCAGAGATAAAGGAAAGATTATTTTCTTTCTGTTGTAGTGTACAAATACAGAGAGAGAGATAAAAATTGATTTTACTGTGTTCTGACAATCTTCTTTTATTGTCTGCTTATTATTTTTAATATGCTTATTATTTTTAATAAACTATTTTTTAAAAGATAAGTATTATATTACAGAATATAACTTTTAAATAAATATGTGATTTTATGTTTCTTGATAAATTAAGTTATAAGGTTTTCATGGTATCAGTGCCACAGTAAACATTACATTAATTCCTGCAGGTATTACTTATGAGACTTTGAAGTTAATGAAGGCTTGATTATGGTTTAATTGGGTACAGACTCAGGATGTATTGTCTACTGTTATAACAAAGAGACACTTCAGTCATGAATTTTAAGACGTGTATTAAGCCAACCACACAAAGACCACAGTAAATAGAACTAAGTATATAGCTGCCTGGTATATCAGTGTTGCATTGGTGACTATATCAATGGTTTAATTGTTTGGAAAAGGATTCAATATACCAGCTGAAAAAACAAAACAAAACAAACAAACTTCAAGTGAGGATCATGCTTCTTTTCCTTTCCTTACAACATCATGGAAAATGTAGCATGGGTTCTGAACTATACTACTGAAAATTAAATGATGGCATAAATGTGCTTTGGTACATGTTAGGGTTGTAAACCTCTATGATTTTGTCCTCTAAGTTCTGATGTGTGCCAAGCACATTACATTATGCCACTGATGAGAACTGAGACAGGAACTTAGTGGTCTATGACAAAAGAAAATAAACTTTTATCTATTTTTATATCCAGACTCATGCCCTAAACATCAGATCATTCTTTCATTTAGACCTTCCCATCTGATCCAGTGCTTGCAGCAATATTGTTATGATGGATCAGAAGTGAGGACAATTCAAAAGCATCACCCTTTGAGGTCAAAGTTAGATCAGTAGCCTCCATTTTCCCCAGTGTGAGAAGAATGACAAAGCCTCCTCCACTATCCTTTGTTTTGGTTAGAGCAGTGGTTTCAAGACACTCTTTCCTTTAAATATTTTTTTCTACATTTATATTATATACAAAGACAATGGATCTAAGAACAAGATTATTTTAGGAAAAAAATCCCAACATGTCTTGCTCACACAATAAAAATTAATAATTGCACACTCTCCTGTTTTGTATACAAATCAGACAGCTTTAACATAATTCACTGTCAAATTTAAAGTGCTATGTCACAATTCACCGTCATTTGTTCAGTTATTAACCAAGATTTACTACCTAGCAATTTAGTTAGTCAAAACTTAGCATTAGAAATTTCATGCTGAGAATTTCTTTCTCTGTTAGAAGTAAAGACCATTTCTAGGCATCAGAAATGGAAATTTCAAGACAGAGAAGGGGTTTTTTGTTCACTGCTGAATTTTTTTTCCTTCAGGAGTGCTTTGGGCTGTTATAATAGAAGTCTTTTTTAATGAGGTGTGTGCTTACAGTAAGATCAAAGGAATTTCAGGAAATAAAATGAAAATGAGGTCTTGTAAAGAATTAGTACTGAAAATAAAAAAAATCCCAAGAGTTCACAATCTAGCTACAAACTAGCTTTTGAATTATCTCTGAAATCAGAGCATCCTTTATTGTACTGTTTACAAAAATTAATTGCTCTGGAACCCAGACAGGAATACAATGTCTTAACGAGAACCATGTGAACATACATTAATAGCCTTTAGGCTCAGTATAACTTTTACCTTCTGTAAAAAGGAGATTCTCACAGCAGTGAAGTAAAATTACCATGTTCCCTTACTATTTTTCTATTCCATTAACTAGAGAAAAGAATGATTTAGTAATGGTTCTGGTAATGAGCCAAAAAGCATTTTAGAGAGGTACTAAAATACATGCTCGGACTTGCCTGCCACAGCTGAAAAGTGAAAGCTAATGGAACCTAAAGTGATTCGTGTGGAAATAGCTCGCACACTTCCTCTTCAATGAGATGAAAGAAGGAAGCCAGAAGTTTTCTGATTTAGGAGTGACATTTTATGTGTCTTCAAGGGTTTCAACTTCCATGTGAAGAATTTTTACATATTGTATTGAGTTTGCATTGAAAGCTTGGTAATTGGCGGGGTGGGGGGGGGCGGGGGGGGGGGGGGTGAAGGGCTGCAGGGATGGCTTCTATGAGAAGTTGCAAGAAGCTTCCCCCATGCCTGATAGAGCCAATGTCAGTCAGTGCCAGGTTGGACCCAATGCTGGCCAAGGGTGAGCCCATCAGTGATGGTGGTAGTGCGTCTGGGATAACATATTTAAGAAGGGGAAAAAAAACCCAAACTGCAACTGCAGCCAGAGAGAGGAGTGAGAATGTGTAAGAGAAGCAACTCTGCATACAACAAGGTCAGTGAAGGAAGGGAAGGAGGTGCTCCAGGTGCTGGTGCAGAGATTCCCCTTTAGCCCATGGTGAAGACCATGGTGAGGCAGGTTGTCACCCTGCAGCCCATGAAAGTCCACAGTGGGGCAGATATCCACTTGCAGCCTGTAGAGAACCCAATGCTAAAGCAAGTGGATGAAAGAAAGGAGGCTGTGACCCTGTGGGAAGCCTATGTTGGAGTATGTTCCTGGCAGGACCTGCTCATCCATGAAGAGAAAAGCCCATGCTGGAATAGGTTTGCTGGAAGGACTTGTCACCCTGCAGGGCACCCACACTAGAGCAGCCTGTTTCTTAAGGACTGCATCCCATGAGGACCACACTGGAGCAGTACATGAAGAACTGTAACCTATAGGAAGGACACACATTGGAAAAGATCATGAAAGACTGTCTCCCATGGAAGGGACGCCATACTGGAGCAGGCAAGGGGTCTTCCTACTGAGGATGAAGGAGTGGCAGAGATAATGTAAAGCCAAACTGACTGTGATCTCTATTCCCTGTCTCCCTGTGCCGTTGGCAGGGAGGAGATAGTGAAAATTGGAAGCAAAGTTAAGCCTGGAAAGAAGGGAGGGATAAGGGGAAGGTGCTTTAAGGTTTTTGTTTATATCTTATTACCCTACTCTGATTTGGTTGTATTACCAATTAATTATTACCAGTAAATTAAATTAATTTCTCCCTAGGTCGGTCTGTTTTTTTTTTTGTGATGGTACTTGGTGAATGATCTTTTCCTGTCTTTATCTCAATGCAGAAGCATTTCATTATACTTTCTCTCTCCTGCCCAGCTGAGGAAAGGGAGTGATAGACTGGCTTTTGTGGGCACCTGGTCTACCCTGATATCTACTCCATTCTTGTGAGATCCCACCTGGAGTAGTGAACCCAGTTCTTGAGTCCTCATCAGAGGAGAGGCATGTTGGAGCACATCCAGAGGAGGACCACAAAAATGATGAGAGAGCTGGAACACCTCTCCTATGAAAAAAGGCTGGGAGAGCCTTTTAGTACTTAAAGAGGGACTATAAGAAAGATCAGAACAGACTTTTTAGTAGGACCCGTAATGATAGGTAAAGGGGTAATGGTTTTAAACATAAAGAGGGTAGATTTAGACTAGATAAAAGAAGAATTTTTTTACAATGAGGGTAGTGAAATGCCAAAACAAGTTGCCCAGAGAGGTGGTAGAAGCCCCATCCCTTGAAACTTTCAAGGTCAGGTTTGAAAGGGCTCTGAGAAACCTCATCTAGTAGGAAATGTCTTGGCTTACTGCAGGGAGGCTGAACTAGAAGATCTTTAAGTTATCTTCCAAACCAAACTATTCTATAATTTTATGATTCTGACTGTTATTCTATTATCAGATCCTTCCATCAGGCTGTTAACCTCTTACTTTTATTGCCTATGTATTGATATTGCATCCTACCAACCAAATGCTGTTCTTACAAGGCATTTTATTTTTGACCAGACTTTCTTTTATTGACGGTGTATCTTCTTCATCAAAAATACTGTGTTTTTTTATATTTAAAATGAATGTATTTTACAGAAAAATATTACAATTTTTACTCAGTTCTCCCACCTGGGTCTGTTCAATGAAAAAGCTTGTTACATTCACCAAGGATAACAATAAAAGCAATTATGACACAACAGATTATGTTTTCAGGCTACACCTTAGAGCTTTAATTTTCCTTTGGTCTTCATTGCGAACTCCATTTTCTAATAACTTTCACCATAGGAAGAAAAAAGCTTTAAGATCTGTCCTTAGCAGCAGGAATGAGTGCTAATCAGCTATAAATTAGTTCTAGTCATTCACAGACATTTAAAGTAGGCTCATTACTTGGAAAGTAATAATGAAAAAGCTACTTTTCTTGCAGAATTTAATTTCACTAGCAGAAACTAGTATGGATGATAGGGCAAAAAATAGGCTGAGCTAGTCTGTTGTACAAAATGTTAGGATATTTTTGCTCTTGTTAAGATCTTAAGTTATCCCTAACTAGAGATAGTTTAGGGTGCATTATTTTTCCAAAAGAGTCCATCACAAAAAGCTTACTGTTTCTCATGAAGGATTTTCAGACTTCAGAGGTACCACCATAAATAACGTTTAAATACTTTTTTTTGGTTGGCATTATTTTATACTTTAAAGTGTAGTTTTTGAAGTCTTGTAAAGTTTCTGCCAAATACAAGATCTAAGTGTTTACACTCAGATCCTCCTTGTTACAAAAGGGAAAATGATATTGAGTTTACTTGATAGTTTAATAGTATTGATAGTTCTTAATAGGGCTTTCTATTTCTATCAGTAAGGAATGAACAAAAGAAATCTGCTTTTAGCTTTAATTAAATATACTTTTCACCTGAACTAAGAAGTGAAGCACTAAGTAGAACTTTTGCCACCATTTTAGTACTTCACACTTTTACGTTAGAGCTTTAGCTACTCAAGTATCAAAAAAGTATACAGAATTTTAAGTAAAATATTAAAATTTCTTTTTGGTTACAACACTATGTTTTAATACTCAGCATGGTGGGAAATTGGGATATTTTATTTAAATATGTGTCATAGAAACATGCTTTAAAATACTGACTTATAAATGCATCAAAGTAAAATTTTCCGTAATTGACATAGAGTTATTTTAATGTATATAGCTACAAATACTCATACAAAAAAAAATCATTTGGTGACATCCAATTTTGGCCTCAGCGTACAAGAAAGATACTGACACATCAGAGCAACTCACCAGAGGATTTTGAAGACTGTTGCAGCTTGGACCACTTAGGGCTTGTGCAGTCTGGAGAAAAGAAGGTGAAAGAAAGGCTGTATAAAGTTATATAATGGGGAAACGTAAAGATGATGGAGACTAGACTCTTGGTGAAGTACAGTAGAAGAGCAAATTGCAACAGACACAGGTCTCAAGCATGTGAATTAAAATATGATCTTTTTCTCTACATGGATATCACGACATTAGAACAGGCTCCCAGGGAGGTGGTGGAATCTCCCTGGAGATGTTCCAACCTCAGATGGACAAGGCCTGAATAACACAATCTCACTGGACTTTCACTGTATGGGAGGTTGACAGAGATGACTCCAAGCGGTAACTTCCAATCTTCAGTCCTGTGATTCTGTGTTTTTAAGTAATGAGTATTGCTAAAGGATTTTGCAAGCATTTGTAGCCTACTCTGTTGAAATATTGCAGTTCTGCATACAAAAGTATTTGTCTCTTTTATTATGATCTGGAAACACTTCTCAGGCATTGACTATGTAAAATTGTCATAAAGTATATAAGTCTGTGTTTGTATATCTATCTATCTATCTGTCCATTCATCCATCCATCCATTCACTCATTTATAAATATGTTTCATGTTCTGGGCCTACACATTGTGACTCTTAAACAATACTGTCCTTTCATCATTAAAGGAATTGAGGACATCTTATGGTAGTCCAAATCCTCTAAAACTATGAATGCCATTTACATTCTCTGGTTAACAAACAGAATAAAATAATTGGAATAGCATAGCAGTTTAGTCCATGGACTTGTACATTCTTGGCTTTGGTTTGTAGTGTGTAAGCTTTCTGAGTGACAGATGATTGAGCCACGAGAATCTCAGGCACACTGATTCAGAAAAAGTATTTTGGCCTTCTGAAGAGAATTGTTATATTTAATTTTTAACATATGTAAATTAAATTATTATGGTGCACCATTAAGTACATTTCCTCCCTTAGCTCAGACTTTGCATGGGCAAATTTTTAGAGCTACCATTCCAGTATATGTCAACCAGAGAAATGAAAAATCCATACATTATTTCAGATAGCCTGATAGCTAATAACATACAAACAGCCCAACAATTCATCACAGATTGCAGAGGCCTAGCTGAATGATATTGATATCAGTAGTATTAGAAAAGTTTAAAGTGCCCAGAGAAAACTCTTTTGGTCAAGGCATATATATATATATATACACATTTTTAAAAGGAAGAAAATATTATTTCTATTACTAATATTGTGATACTTTGGCCAATAGTATCCACATGTGGATTTGTCAGAAACTCAATATAAAAATGTTTTACTAGAGGTATTTTTCTCCTTGATAAAATATAACTAGTAAATTCAAGAAGTTATCTATTTATGTGCTATCATCTATGTAGTGTGGAGCTACCATTTCAGAGTTTAATGGCAAATTACAGCAGATTTTCAGTTTTATGAAAGTTCACACAAGCAAGACTGAAAGTCTCTTATTGCAGGAGAAAATAAAACTAAATTCTATCTTCATTTCCTCTATTACCTAAGCACCAAATGACTTAATTTCCAGCAAGATTCTTTAGCCTAGAATTTTCCCTTAGTTCAGTTTTCCTTAGTGCTAGCTTTCCTTTGAATTACACAGGCCCACACAAGTATCACCATGACATTACTCTCTGGAAAAGTATTGTTGCCACTCCTATATTGAAAAAGTTCCAAGAAACTTAGAGAAAAGTTTTTTTTCTTAGTCCAAATTTCTCAGCTTAGGCTCTGAATTTAACACAACAGCATTGTTTAAAATTGATACTTATCCACTAGAAGATAAAGATGTACTTAATTTTGAAAATTTACTTCACACTAAGTGCTTGAGTTACTGTTGCAACTCCCACTTGCTGCAGACATCCCTGTTGCATGCAGCTTGCAGCTTTCTGAACTCTTCTTATATCCCTTTAGTAACTTGCAATTATTTTTTGTGGCTGACATCTGTAAGACTGTAATGGGTGCCTCAAGGCCACCACATCATCCATTTGGGACTGCATTAAGAAAACAGAATCAGAATTCCATAGGAATTTTCACAGGAATTCTTTTCTGTGAGAGTCATTGGTCTCCAAGACCATTAGCTTTGAGGTAAAAATTGAGCAATAATTTTTCGTATATTAAGGACAGTTCAATGCTTCGACATTTTAAACCCACTGCTTTACCTGTTGCACCTTTCTGTCATGTTCTTGGTCAAATGACACTGAATTAATTTTAAAAGAAAGTTTAGTGGACTAAGCCTCAAACCCACTCACTTAAACATTTCTTTCAAAACAGATATTTGCAGGCATCATGTGGATATGCTGCAAAAGACACTAAAGAACAGTCTCCTTGTTTCCTCCCTGAGGAAGGATAGACCATTTCTATTTTAGAACTATAGTCTAACTTACAAAAGAAATCCTTGGGATTTTTTTTGTCTAAATACTTTCATTATATTTAAAACAGCGACAATTACATTTCCTCACTAATAAAAAACAAACAAAGAAAAACCAGTTGTTATTAACAAAAGTGACCTTATCAAGGAAAAGTGTTCAGTAGTAGACCCATGGTTTTTCACAATATGATATAATGCTAGCAGAACTTCACTTTTGATCTTCCTTTATGTATTTAAAAAGTGTGGCAGTTGATTTATCCCCTCATGACTTATGTGAATGGAGGTCAGACAGAACATATGGAAGTGTCTTCAACTCTGAAAAAAATATTTATAAAAGTTTGCATGTAAGGTTTTTTAATATAATCCCCTCTCTATATATATGTATGTACTGTCATACATACATTGCAATTATTTTACTCAAGACTATTGTCAGATTGTCAGAAGAGACACATATGTCACATAGTGTGGTGCGTGGCTTATGTGTATAGCATGAGTGTAAGCTATTGTCTTTGAGTACATTTTCAGGAATCTTCCCCCATGTTTTTTTGACAAGTAGAAAGAGATTAAAGTATTTCTTCCAAGGCCATTGAGACGATGTTGGAGCACGCTTAAAAAGCCAGGGATCACTGTGTGTCACTGTGTGGAGTATAAAGGTGATAACAGAATGAATTTAAGAATGTAAAAATGGAAGCTGTAGAATAGAGTCCCTAATTATGAAACATATTTTTTCTGAGAGTAAAGCTTCCTACAACAAAAGTCAAGTACGAGCCATCTTAGCTTTGTAATAGAGGTCAGGTAAGCAGAGGTTACTTTAGAGTCTCTGATAAAAAAGAAACTAAAGAGTAACTTGCACATCTTTATGCCATCTCTTCCTCCACATTATAGGCATAGTGATAAAAGACAGCAGAATTCACACAGTAAAGACTTTTATGCTGGAGGGTTCATGTAAGTTATCTGTACATTGATTTACCTTCAGCTACCCCCTACTGATCAACATTAATCCTGTTTGCAGTAAATTCCTTTTTTAAAGACAGAATAACTGGATCTCCCTCATAATATTCACTGGCTGTCAGTTGAGGCCAAGGGCTTGTGAATCCACTTAAAACAGACTGAACAAAATACTGACATTTACACCAGAGATAATTTGACATCGGCCAGAAAATGGATTACGTGACCAAATGGATCACTTTCACTTCTAACTTTTCTGATTGTTAGTAGAGTGAAACTTCTTAATTTTATTTCACCCTTTAAGAAATGCATTTCACTCTTGGTTTGGTTCTTTGTCTGGCACAGAAAATCTGTCCTGATCAAGGAGAAGGTAAGTACAGTCTAGAAACAGAGAATGAGATATTTTCTTACTAAAGAGAAGAATTTTCAAAATATTGTACTTTGAATGTAATCTTTTCAAGTACCTCTTGGTACAGCTCTCACCAGGAAGTCTGTAAATTTCAGTAGACCAGATGCCAGAGCCTAATTAGTTATAAAGATGTTTTAATCACCAGCTACACTAGTACAGCCTACTCTTTTGAGTACCATACCACAAATTATCCATATGGTTTCTGCACATGTTCTTTCCTGTTCATGGTTCTTACACATCAGGTAGTTAAACAGTGGTCAGATGAGTAACAAAGATGCATAATTAATATTACAATTATGAAGGTGTAGCATAAAAATAACAAGCTCTCAAGCTGTATGCCTCTGAAGATGAGGCTTGTGTCTTTGATGAAGTCATGGAATTGGTCAGTCAGAGAGTTGCTGGCTGATGTCTGTTTTTTTTGTTGTTTCATTTTGTTGCTTGTTTTGGTTTTGTGTTTTTTTTTCTTTTGTGGGAGTGGTTTGGTTTGATTTGTCATTTTTTTGTTTGCTTGGTTGTGGTCTTTTGTTTATTTGTTTTGGTTTTTTTTTTCATTCTCCCCAGGATATCTCTGTTCTCCTGTCCTTGTAACTCATTCATATCTTTTCCTTTTATTAAATATAACTCATTTTTTCGCCTCTTACTTACATATGGCACTTACCAAAGATGCCATCTTACTATGTTACTTCTTTCCCCCCGCCCCCTCTCCTTTTGCTGTGGACACCAGACTATCACACTGAAATGACAGTTGCCTTCTATTACTAATGTAATAAAAACAAGGCAGTAGGGGTATAAGATTATACCAAAAGGAAACGTATGGAATTTAAGTTTTTCTTCTGTAAAACAATCAGTCGTGGGGGGTAATAATACAAAAATTACCTTTTTTGTCCCGTTTAAACACAGAGTAAACCTGCTGATAATTCAAGATTGATCTTGACTCTAGAGTCACTGAAGAATTATTCCAAAATAGATGTCCTTACTTTTTATTGCTTGTCATTGACATATGGTCTATGTATACCTGTGTGTACACATTATTGCACATGTTCTGAGCTGTTCACAGATCAGAATTCTTCTCTCTGTGGTGTAGAAGTGATGCTCACTTTCCAAGGGCATGCAAAGCACACAGCTACGCCTTGGAGAATCCCCTACCATAAAGCTTATACATCATAATCATTCAAAACTTTATTTAAAACATATCTAGCCTTGACAACTGCATAATACTTCAACCAAGCTGGGTGATCATGATAAGTCTGCTACCTGTTGTACCAAATATTCCCTTATTCCCCCGCTTTCTTAATCAACTTTGGTGTCCACACAGCTGTCTCCCTGTACAGCATTATTCACCTTTTCTTAAACAGGTTTTTGCAGAGGCACCACCCAGTGTGGCTGGTGGGCCCAGCTGGGCCCTGTGATGGGTGTATTTCAGAGATAATTAGAATAATCTGGAACCTCTTCTCACAGAAGCCATGTGCAAAACACTTTGGCACTTACATTCCATACAGATTAACTGGTCACATTGAACTAAAAAAGTTGAAAATTGGCTGTTCTACTTTTTAAAGACAGAGATATAATAATATAGTTTATATTTTATCTACGGATGTTATAACATGCTTTTGGGAACATGGCAGTATCATTTTTGGCATTCCTAGAGACTAGTATAGCTAAAACACTAAAACATCAAACAGCAGGTTAGTAGCATTGTTCAATCTGCAGCATATAGTGTTCAGAAAAAGAAAAAAAACAACAACAGAAAATGAACTAATGTTTAATAAAGGTTAATATGGATAAATGGTTAAAAAGGTTGATAAAACCTTTCAGATGTCAACTGATTACAATTAGTATGGTCTTCCTTATTCATATCCTTTCCTTTACATGGATGTACATACAATTTCTTAAACACACAAAAGAACTGATAACTTTACACACTCCAAAAACAAATACTTTACATAATATTAATTATATAAAGTCTTTAATACCATAGTTTCACAGGAAATAGCCCTGTAACACCAGAGACAAAAGTGGAATTCTTATATGCCAGGACTACCTTAAATGGGACATGCCTTAGCTGCTTGTATTTATTTCTGTTATATAAAAATGCTTTATGTCAAAGTGTCTAACTATTTCTTACTTTGGAGAAAAATTTTATAGCAGGTATAATTTTCATACCGCAATACATGGACAGTGAATTTGCTGTGAATTATAAAAATGTATGAAAACATTTTTTGTGTCTGATTTCATAAGGCTTCGAAAGGGGGAGATTTCCAATTTTATTTTCTGATTCTCCCCTATGAACCATTTCCAGATGTCTACTGGTAGTCTAAAAAGCATGGGTTCTGCGAGTCCTC
The DNA here is from genome assembly GCA_032159205.1 of Eurystomus glaucurus suahelicus. Taxonomy (NCBI): domain Eukaryota; kingdom Metazoa; phylum Chordata; class Aves; order Coraciiformes; family Coraciidae; genus Eurystomus; species Eurystomus glaucurus. The sequence continues at coordinate 31,316 of JAVFHW010076423.1, read as the reverse complement.
TCTAAAAATAATTACACACTCAAGCTATGCCACATCAGAAAGGAAGGTATATTCACATTTTACTTTCAAGAATATTCACATTTTATTTACTTTCAACATGTTCCTAATTTGTTTATTTTTGTGCTAGTTTTAATCAGAATAATGTAAAAACATAGATATATTGACTTAAGGTAATACATTAAAATCTCATCAGCTGTTTCATACCACACAGCAGTTGGGAAAGGTGAAGAAACATATGGAGAGAAATAACTGATAGCTTCTCTAAGATACTGACACTCTGCTCCTCCAGTGAGGCCAAACTCATCCATCAGCCAAGGCTTAGTATATGAGACTCTAACACCTGCAATGCCCTATTATTTGATTTAATGGGAATCAGCTTATAATACACATACCTGTCCTTAGTATCCAGGACTATGATGGAAAATGTCTTAAAGGAGACAATTAGAAATGGAAAATTCTTATTCCACCCTGTGCCACTCTGCCAGCACACTAAAGGTATGGAACATTCTGTTCCTTGTTATGAAATTTCAAATATGTGCCTGTATTCTTTAGAGAGAAGAGCTTAGCACATCTCTCCACATGTTCTCAGTGAACATTCAGGACAGGAGTTATTAAACAGTGGGAAAAGAGTGACAAAGTCTGACTCTGTAGAGCTTCTATATTGCAATATTTTTTAAATGAAAATAGTTCAGTCCTCTTGACAAAAGGCCTCGTTCTGATACACTTCTGAGTGTTAAATACCTGCTTGACTCTACAGAATCACAGAATAACAGAAGGAGCCTTAATTTTATTGACATTCTTATATTTTGTGTTGTTTGATGAATTACATTGAACACTGATGAAGAAAAGGCAAGATAAATTTTTGAAAGTCCAGAGATGTGTAACAAGTTTACATTTTCATCCAAAGATTATATTCATAATTGCGTATCAAGAAGTAGGTGGCCACCTGGTGCTCTGGGTTCAGTCATGGCAAGAGGACGTAAGTACTCCCATCATATACTTAGTAAAAGAGAAGGTCAGGGGAGCCAAACACATAGTGCATAGACCAGTATTTGTTTATCCCACTATCTTATGTTTCTTCTCCATCTAGATATTGAAGCATATACACATGCTACATTAAGCATCCTAAAGGAACAATTGCAAGTATCTTTTTTTAAGCATTGTCGATTTCCTTTTCTAATTACTAAAATAATTAAAAATTTGCGACAGTTATGTTGTGAATTAATGGCAAAGAAATGAGCTGTAACGCACAGAATGCTCTGTTCCATTGCCTACAACATGCTTTGAGAGAATTATTTGTATTATTCTTATGCACATTTCTGCAAATAGCACAAGTCTGACTGGGTGCAGTGATAATTAAAAGGTGAACAAAAGTACATATTTGCCTCATCTGAGAAACAAAGGAATTCTAAATTACCCACCCTAAAACTGGATATATTTCATTTACAGCCACATGATGTTGTCTATGCATCCTATGCCCATATAGTGATAGTAGGACTACACATGAAGTAAGCCATGTTCCTGGAGAAAGATTAAGCACTTTGTGGGAGATAAGCAAGTGAGAAAGGGAACAGATTATGGTTTATAATATTTGTTTTAGAATTTTTTTTTTGTAGTTAAAAGGTCAGATTTTGCTTTAAGGAGGCAGCCGGTACTTTGTAGTCTCCACCTAGGTCTTTGCCCTTCCCTGATGAATCCCACCTTCCACTGGAGATCAGGCCCAGCAAGCATGGCTTCATGAAAGGCAAGTCCTGCTTGACCAACCTGATCTCTTTCTATGACCAGGTTACCTGCCTAGGGGATGAGGGAAAGGCCATGGGTGTAGTCTACCTGGATTTTAGTAAAGCTTTTGACACTGTCTCCCACAGCATTTTGCTGGAGAAGCTGGTGGCTCATAGCTTAGACATGTGTATTCTTCACTGGGTTAAAAATTGTCTGAATGGCTGAGCTCAGAGTGGTGGTGAATGGAGTTAAATCCAGTTGGTGGCTGGTTGCAAACGGTGTTCCCCAGAGGTCAGGTTTGTGGCCACTCTTCTTTAACATCTTTATCAATGATCTGGATGAGGGAATCGAGTGCACCCTCAGTAAGTTTGCAAATGACACCAAATTGTGTGGGAGTGTTGGTCTACTTGAGGGTAGGAAGGCTCTGCAAAGGGATCTGGACAGGCTGGATCAATGGGCTGAGGATAATTGTATGAAGATTAACAAGGGTAAGTGCCAGGTCCTGCACTTGGTTCACAACAACCCCATGCAACGTGACAGGCTTGAGGAAGAGTGGCTGGAAAGCTGCCTGGTAGAAAAAGATCTGGGTGTGCTGGTGGACAGCTGGCTGAACATGAGCCAATAGTGTACACAAGTGGCCAAGAAGTCCAACAGCATCCTGGCCTGTATCAGAAATGGTGTGACCAGCAGGAGTAGGGAGGCGTACTTGGCACTCGTGAGACCACGCCTTCAGTACTGTGTCCAGTTCTGGGCACCACATACAAGAAGGACATTGAGGTGCTGGAGCAGGTCCAGAGAAGGGCAACGAAGCGGGTGAGAGGTCTAGAGAATATGTCTTATGAGGAGCACCTGAGGGAACCAGGACTGTTCAGTGAAAAGAAGCCTAAGGGGGGACCTTATTGGTCTCTACAACTACCTGAAAGGAGGTGGGTGTTTTGAGTTTTTGCCATTTAGTTTGAAATATATTTTTATTAGGAAAACATTTTCATTTGTAAACTCATTGAGCCTGACTTTTCATCAACTCGGTATACATTTACATTCTGATAAACTGTCATCATTACATAGGAAAAAAACACTTCCAGGGTATAAATTGCAGAAGCTAATCTTTAATGAAATATTGAAAAAATATTGAAAAAGCACAAAATTATGTTCTATCTTCCAAGCTGTCAACACCTGAATTGTAGGAAAAGAGGGCAGAAAACAGCTGTTTATGTATTCTGATTTAGTGATACTCTTTTTATTTTGTACCCATATATGTACTGCTGAGGAATAGCATATTGAACGTAAATATGAAAAAAACATTAGTAATCATTCATAAGTGATCCTTCAATGAAGAAAAAAAAAAAAGCAAACCCAAAATACAACAGAATAAAACTGAAACTTCGCAGTTCTTGAAGGAAATAGAAAGGAAAGGTAGGGGCTCTCAACTCACTGCTGATCACTGAGCTACAGAAAATTATTGCCTCTGTTTCCAGTGAATCACCAGAGCAGAAACAAAGCAGCAAAAGATTTATGCACCAAAAGAATCATGCACCAAAAGAATCAGTGACTTCTGGGAGCATGTATGTATCTCTTTTTGAAAGCCATAACAGCCCTTGCCGAGTCATACATATGAATAGTGTGTCTTAGGGGAAAGTTCTCCCCAGAAAGCAGGGACTTGGACTCATGTATTCACTGTTAATATGCCTATCAAGGAGTGGTAATAGATGCTATATGAGTGAATTGTGTGCAGATTTTTTTTGTTTTTTTCAATTTTAATTTTTCCCAGATTCATATCTTTTCAGGTATCCAGATTACACTTAAAATTATTTTAAGTTATATAATTAAGTTCCTCCATGGGGTGAATTTCAGCAAATTGTTCAGGCTAACCTTTGACCAAACCCAGTGTTGAAACAGCTGGCTAAATTTGGCCTGCTTTGTTGTCATTAGTTTTTGTTATTGTTTTACCTCTGTCAAGGATCTGATCTGAAAATAAGCTCTAGGATTCTGCAGAATTGACTGTACACATCCAATTCACAGGTTTTCTGGGAGAGTATCATGAGGAAAAATGTCAAGATACATTTTTGTTTGAAAAACAAAATAATTAATTCAGAAAATAGTTACAGTATTGTAGATTATAGTCTTTTGGGACGAGCTTAATGCTAATGGATAAGTGGTGTCCATTCAGCATGTATTCTGGTGGACAATTCTCGGGTGAGAATAGATTTATATTCTTTGACTAACCCTTGCACTACAATTTCTGAGAAAAAAACAAAAAGACTAAACACCTCACCACTTTCAACCCCTAAACCAAAATCAAACCAAATAACAAAAAAAAGCTACAAAAAATGCTCCCAAAAGCAAAGCTGTAAGCAGTATGTGGCTTTTTTGCTTCATGCTACTAGATAAGTACAAAAATTTATTTTAATTTAAGCAGTAAAGATTGATTGATGGTTTCCAGTAGAAACAATGATGGTCAGCAACTGTCACTGCTAACAGAAGAATTTAAAAAGAAACAAGTAAGAGGTAGGAAAGATGTCTAAAGAATATTTCCTTAGGTAACAGTTTGATCATTTATCCTAGAGACAAAATAGTGTCACAGGCTCACCTTTTATTATAAGGATGAGCAGTAGTAAGATATAAGGAAGAAAAAATTAAAAGGGAACTGCATATTAAAGCCTTCCAATTTGTCTATAAGACTTTAAAAAATATTTTAAAATGCCTGCAATGTGCTACTGCCACTGTTTTGACTGCCACCACCACTTTTTTTCTTGATGTTCCATTAACATTAGCGAGATCACTTCCAGATCATGACAGATTTGTTTATTATTCCAGGCTAAATGTAATACTTTTTCTCCATCATCTTTCTTGGTTATTTCCACTTTTTGACCTTGGATAGAAAAATTAAAGAACAGAATTTAATATAGAAAAGATAGGTCCTCAGAAGAGATAAAACTCCAGCAACTAATCAAAATCAATTTTAGGACCATCAGCATTACATGTTTAAAATAATTTGTATCTAAAAAGTCATTCAGATCTTTTTTGTTCTACTCAAAAAATTGCATACTGTTGTTTAATGCCACTCACATTAAATATTAACTGTTTTCTGTAGCCAAACGAAACTAGAAGTAGCACTAACAAAGCAAATTTGTAAATTATTTGTGTGTAAATTCATATATTACCGCAAAACCCAGACAGATGACAGCAGCTTTAAAAAGAAAGATTTAAAGTTTTAAAAGAAAGATTTTTTTCTTTTCTTGTTGAGCCTTCTTTTTGGCAGATAACTCTTGAAAAGAAAGATATTTTATGCTTAATCTACATGTTTGGTTATATTTCAATGTCTTTCTTAACAATTTTAATTGTTTTCAAAATTTCACTAGTTCATTTAATGATTTTTCAAATTGGAATGTGAAACTCCACCTCACTGAGGCTTTTCATTTAATGTCTGTTGACTAATACCTATTATTTTGATGTTTGCATCTTTCACTGACCTGTATCTATATTAATTTGTTCGAATCAATATCTCCTGCATTTAACTTCATTCTAGTTCCTACGGAAAGTTGGTCATCTTTATTTATCAATGGGACGGTATTAGGGATTTTAACAATGTTTACGTGCATAACACCTAAAGCCTTATGGAATTAAAAAAAAGAAAAGAGAGTTGATTACCATCTTGCATTAACTTTGCTCATTTGGGTATTTGAAGGTCATAAAAATCTAGCCCTTGCTAGACTTCAAGTTTCCATTTCATCCATTCAAGAGACATGTATTCCTGTAGTGATTCTGAAAGAATTCATACATGAAGCCTAGAAATGAAAGAGTACAGTCTGCTTCTGTTTGCTTAAACTTTACCAAGTTCTTTTTTTCAATTTTTAATGCTATCTTTATTTGATTCTATACAGAATATACACATCAGAAAATAGCAACACAGAAGGAATACAAAAATGCAAGTAAACGTTACAGGGCTACAAAAGCAAATTATTTATATGCTGTTTGCCACTAACTTATGCAGTTTATTTTTGCCATTGGAACAATTAAAATAATACTGTATGAACTGTACCCAGAGTTAAAAAGTGTTTATGTTAAGCTCTGAACATTATTTAAATGTATTTGTTAGTAATTTGCTCTGAAAACTAGAACGCTGAAAAACTGCTTGGAGATTTAAAAAAAAAAAAAGAAAAAAGCTAGCAAAAGATACTGTAAATCCAGCAATACAAGGTGATATGTAGAATGTAATATCTTCTGGAGGCAGCGACTTCAGGTAGTACAACACTAGCTTGTGCTAGGTAGAGGCAATGGACATATGCTGCGCAAGATGGGTTCTTCTACCAAAAGCTGCACAAGAGAGCACAATGAATTTTTATTTTCAAAGTTGACTACTTTTTTACCCAGCAGTGCTCTTGCAGCTCCCTACAAATGAATGGATACTACAAGCAATCAATGAGCCATAAGCAAAAAATGTAAGAACAACTGTCAAACATAAAGGAATTTTAGCACGAGGTGATTTCACTTAGAACAATCTGGGAACAAAGTCAGGCTTGTGCTGCTGTCCATGCTTTCTGATCTTCAGCCAATCTACTGTAACATTGCCAGAGAGTGAAATATTGGTTCTGCTGTGGAAAATATGAGCTTGGCATTCATCTTTGTCAGGCCAGAGTTTCAGCCCAAGACAGCAGTGGGCTACAGTAATAATTTTTCACTTTTTTTTGGATTATTCTCTTATTCACAGTGAACACATCTCAGTGAACCAAAGTTCCAGAGAGGGATTACCTAATGCATCTGAGTTAATGCATCCTTAATTTGAAATTAGAGTATGACAAAAAGTGCATACCCAAATACATATGTGTAGTAAGTATAAGTACTGAGAAAAGTAATTGGCAAACACACAATTGTTTTCCCACCTTCCAAGAAAATGAACTTAGTGAATTCTTACAGGGCACTGAAAAGGTGTTTTTGAGAAGTGTGGGGAGAACTAAAAACAGATTTTTAGTACTTATTTAAAAAAGGAAAAGATTTCAGGAAAAAATCCAAAGCACTTTTCTATAGTAACTCAGGTGACTCATTCTCTTTTACAGCTTATGTTCCTGTATATCATTAGAGCTCTTCAAGAGAAGAAAAAGTTCCTAAGAGTACTCGTATTAATGTCATGCTGAGGCAACTTAGTTCAGCCAGACACATTTGCCTTATGATAAATATTGAAACTTGGAAGAACTAAACTAAAAGTATAACATGTTATCACAGCACGGTTTGGAATAGTGTTTGGGGGTTTAGTGCTCTAGTAAAGAGACTTGAGGGGTGACCTCACTACTGTCTACTGCTTCCTTAGGAGAGAGCAGAGAGGGATCTCTTTTCTCTATCATCTGGTGATGGGACATGAGGGAATGGCTTAAAATTGCATCAGGGAAAGTTCAGATTGGATATTAGGGAAAACTTCTTCACTGAGAGTGTAGTCAAGCACTGGGACAAGTTCCCCAGGGAAACAGTCAGCCCCAGGCTTGCTGGTGTTCAAGAATCATTTAAAAAACAATCTTAGATATATGGTTTAAATTTTAGGTTGCCCTGTGTGGAATCAGAAGTTGGATTTGATGATCCTCATGAGTCCCTTTCAACTCAGGATATTCTATGATTCTATGATCTAATTGTTAGTTAAGCAATGATATTCCTCCATAAAGCAGTTACTTTATGCATGAATTAATAAATAAAATTGTGCTAGAAGACAATTTTCATTTTATTTGATTTAATTTAAATAAGTAGTAAAAAAAAGAAACTTAATATTTCGTTTTTCTTTTCAAAGATGTATAACTATAGACATAAAAACAGTTAATCAAAAGAATGATGAATATACTCCATTTCAGGAGAAAAATATCCTTAGAGGTTTTCAAAGTTTCAAAGCTTTCAGGCACTTTTATTTTTGGGAAAACTGCCTTCTGATTCCTTCAGAATAAAAATACTTTATTAAATGCCTGTATATTTGTTATGCTTGTGAAGGATACTTAATTTTATGCCTTAATACGTCCAAAGTCATTAAGAATAATTAAGCCTTCTGTATCATCTACATAACTGCAGTGTATTCATGATGAATGTTATATTTAGGGACTTAGAGTTTACTAAAAGTAATCATTTTTTTCTGATTATTTTTTCCTTTTCATCTGCTGTAAAGTAACATGATGGAATCCTTAAATTATTCTTTTTAGAAAGTATTTATTTCCAAACCAGATAACCAAATTCTGCATTAGTTTGAATTGGTGTTATCCAAAATAAGAGCTTGTATACTAATGTATTTAGGAATCAAAAAATCTAGTAGAAGCAGATATGTTTAATAGTCCAAAATGGAAGCAGTCCAATAGATGAAAAATTCTTTATTCTCCCTACATGAAATGTGAGAAGAATTTTTGGGAGTTTATGTCATTCATTATTTGGAGTAATTCCCAAGTAGACTGCAGTGTTCTCCTATGGCTGCTGTGTTACTGCATTTTTGTGTGCTCCTAAATCTGCCTTGAAACAGCAAATTCAAAAGCATAAGAATAATCTGAAAGTTTCTACCATGACACTTCTGCATTACAATAACTGTCAGGGAACTCGGTCCACTTTTAGCATTAAAAAAATTACATTTTTTAAGATTCTGCTAGATATTTTATGGTAAGATTTGCTCATCAGGTGAATTTTGATCAATATGACTCACTTAATTTGGAGTTTTTTAACTAGTGGCTTGTAGCTAACTCAGAAATGCACTAATATGCAAAATGACTAAAAGAAATACATTAACATATCTAAAACTTCAGTGTAGCAAGAGATTATTCTCAAAAATAGTACAATGAAATAAACACACTAGACTTTGTCCTGAAGTATTGCAGCATCTCCTTCAGAGCCACTGTCCACAGCTGTGCTACCCTTTTGCCTCAGGCAGATAACCAGAATTGATCATTTAGGTGAATCACAAAAAGATGAGGTAACAAAATAAGCATATCCTTAATATAAATACTGTTCACTTATCACAGAAAAAAAAAGAAACGTTCTTTCCATTTGTTCAAGCCACAAATATGTCTACTCAGCAAGTTTCTGACTAGTAGCTTCTCTATCTCTCTCTGTTTTCTCTCAGGGCTGTACAACCTGCTCTATAACATTTTTGCCTTCAAAACACGGAATTTGCCTTCAGGGACCATTGCCAAGCCCTGAACTTTTTACTTTTCCAAGAAGAACTGAGTTTGCTAATTTCTCGCTCTTATTTTGGGTTGTGAAGGTTAAAGAATCTGATTTAAAATTAGCTCTTTAGTTAATTTCTTGTTATTAGCACAGATTTTTAATACAGCCCAGACCTGAAAAGGAAGTTTTCGCTTTTCTGAATGGACTTTCTGGCAAATATATTAGAGTAAGCTTCAGTTCATTTCAAAGACAACTTGACAGAGAGGAGCTAATAATTTCTGAAACTGTAATCTCCTGGCCCAAGAAAACTACTGAAAATCTTACAGTGCTTACAATTCTCAGAATTTGAATGCATTTTATGGAGCTCCCTCTTAATGAAAAACACTATCATAGCATTTTGTAGATCTACTCTTCCTGTAACTAATGGGTTACAGGAAAGTAATGAATGGACTTTGTAGAGTATTTGGCTTTCTGTAATTACTAAAGATCGAAGTACCTCTACAAAGCTCCTTATGGCTATGTACTCAGACAGTGGACTGATTGCAGACACTTTCCACAAAAAAAAAAAAAAAAAAAGGAAACAATGGAAAAGGCTTTAAAGAAACAAAAGATGAAGTTATATATTATTTGTGAACTTTTGTCCTAACTAAAAACAAAAGCCTAATTTCAAAGATACTCCAAAGATACTCCATTCTGAGCCAGTCATATAAGTTGCTTTTTTAGCATAAAACCTTGTCAAAGGGAATACATGGACAGAACTTCCATCAATGTAACTTTTTATTTCAGATTTTGAATGTTACCATAATCCATACATCTGAAGTTTAAATTTATTTAAGTTACAGATCTATATTAAAGGCACAGCCCAACTATTGCAGTATTTTGACCTTTTAGTAGCTTTTGTTTGGAACAAGAATCAAGAATAATTCTTTCCAGTAGTAAAAATAAAAAAAATTTTCCTCTTTCTAAATCAATTCCAGCTTCTGGAAAGACAAAACTAGGACAGTGATTTCTAACAGTAATGTAGCATTAAACTATACATACACTCATAAAACAGGTTGTTAGGAACAGAAATAAATACATCTTCCATGAACAGAAGAAGAACAATGACATTAATACTAATATGTATGAAACTAATTTGCAACTTCTTAAAGAATAAATTTTTCAATAGAAATTCATATGTTTCTATTATATCTAATGATGGGACTTCAAAAAATATGCAGTATGACTATATTGTGAGATACTCAGAAAACTTGTGAATCAAAATATGTGGATCAATTTTACTCATATATTCTGGCATTTTAAGCCATTTTCTGTGACACTAGATACCCATGCATCCACTGTATGGGTAAGCATAATTGGTCAGAATAAAGTAACTGACAGCTGCTTTGAATCTCTAGGGACTGAAATTTCCCAGAAAATGCTGGATAATATAACTTTCAGTGTCTAAATAAGGAAGACTATCACTTTCATTTTGTTATAAGATATAGATTTTTGCACATTGTGCATATATATTCCAAAAGAACTGTCATATTCAAATGATTTGGCCTAAAATATAAAGATATAAATATACAAAACAGGAGACAGTAGCATAAATTCTAGTGACTTACTTATTTCCAAACCCTAAAATTCTGTGATAACATTAAGAAGGAGAGCTGCAGTGTCAGTGAGAGCTGCAGTGTCAGTGAGAATGCATTGTTTAAATAAGCAGTAGAGGCTCTAATTTAATATTCCATAGAGATTAATCTGATGCACAGTGGAAATCACATAAATTTTCAAGGTAGATGATATAGAAAAATTACCATATAAAATAAAATAATTTGAAACCAAGTACAATGTCTTAAACACAAAGAACAACAACGACAAAAGATAATGTTGAAAATTACTCTTCTCCTTCATAAGGATGTTGAAGTAATTAAGAATAATTAGTCTACCAGTATTGTAAGCCATTCAATATCTGGTTTATATAAATCTTACTATATTGAACTTGATATTAATCTATGACATTACTAGTCATTATTTTCAAGAAGCAAATGTACCTTGATTTAACTTCCTTCAGTTGGGCTGATACAATTCAGTTGCAAAGAACTGCCCTAAAGTAGGTGATTTTTAAATTTTCTCAGTCCTTACTCAGAAGGAGAAGCCTATACTGCTGCCTCCCTAGAAATGAATGAAAGCTTCCCTAAAAAGGCAATTCTTAAATATTCCTTTTTTTTTTTTAAATGATTTCCACACCCATCTGTGTTAGGAAATATCTCCAGGGTTTACCTTTATCCTTCCTTTTTGCAATAGGGTTTTATCAAAGAGATATTGAAAGGAGTCCTATTTAAGTTATCCAAACAGGATCTTGGATTGCAACTGAATGATTGTATATTTTTTTCCTGGTTCTGAATTAAATCTAAAGCTATTTCTATTCCATGCTACCTTTGACCAAATACCTGTAATCCTGTTGCTATAACAATATGGACATGTGCTGAATATTTAGCAATCACAAAAGTTACATCTTAGGTGAACATAATGCTCCGGAAAATATTTCAAAAATATCATCTAATTGGCCTTCCTCCTGCCTGAAGCCAGTAAATGGTTTTGGTTTTGTTATACAGTTGGAGGGATGGAACAGGATAGTTGTTGTCTCAATCCCCATAACCTTACCCATAAGTTTTCAGCCTTCTCACAGCTATTCTTCAGGAACAGTCTATCCATTTCTTCACTTAGAGGGCAACACTGCTACCCCTCCTTCTGCTCCTGTCCCTTCTGAACAGCTTGTAGCTATTAGTAGCCACACTCCAGTCACAGGATTCTCAGTCTTTCCCTCCTTCCCTCCTGTGCTTCCTTCCTTCATTCGTTTGTTAGTTCGTTCATTCGCTCGTTCGTTCCTTCCTTCCTTCTTTTTCTTCTTTGCAATACTCTGAGATCCCAGTTGAGACATCAGAGTTATGAGGATGTTGTAATAGTTGCTAATTAGCACCATAATCAATTAAAGAAGCTTCTCATTGATTCATTTTCTTTATTTTCAAAGTACTTCATTGTCATGCAGCACAGTGATAAGCTTAAGCTATCTTTGACTAAAACCGTTAAAAAGATACGATACATCCATTCTCTGTGTAAAATTGTCTACAGAGCAGTAGGAGAAGCTTTCTAAAGTGTACATAGCAAACTGTTGTGTATCAAGGATAAATAAAATATGTTTGTCTGTTCCACTCTACCCTAGGTAACATTTTAAAGGACATTTGTATGGAGTCTAGATCCATAAGGCTGGATTCTGAGTAGTGATCTGTCCTTTCTGACAAGGAGTACCTTACTGGCAAAGCTGGAATGAGGAGATCCAAGTACTTCAGTAGTTTCCTAGCTTTTGACTGAGTAGAATATCCATGCTAACATGTGACAACACTTCAGAACTGAGGCCATTGTCTTAAATTTTCACTGCAAACAAGTCCTTCCAGACAACTGAAAGTAATGCTGGACCAATGTGGCCTCTTGGGCCATTCAGATTATAAAAAGATGCAAGATACATCTATTTTTTTGGATGTGGTACATTTTGCTGATACTGTGATGACTTTAAAGCTTTCACTCATTAAGAATGTTCTTGGGCGTTACGGTAACTTTCAAAGGAGTAGATACATATTAAGATAAAAATAAATTCTTACTGTCTTATTTACAAAACAGTTATCCTAGTATTTCTTCCCTATGAATACATAGGAGGGGATAAGGCAGATTCATATTTTGAAAATAAAATGGAAAAGTGAATGGATTTTTAGAGTTTGTGTAGAACAGAAGACATATTGGAAAAGATGTTCAATGAATTTCAAATGAATTGCCTTTATTAGAATTCTTTAAGAGTATACTTACTCCTTTAGAATAAAGGGGATGTTAGTCTTTGAATTTCAGTGGGTAAAATGATAAATTTATACAGCTTGATTTTTCAGTTGAGAGGTAGCTTTTTCACTTTTGAAAGATAAAATACCATGAATCACTTCACTGATGTGTGGATTTAATTCATACATACAGATTTAACCAGATTTACCTCTTGGTAATGGAAATTGGCCAGTCTAATTGGAAAACTCTTCTCAGTCAGAATTGTCCTTGATCCAAGATTCAATACTTGATGTGGAAAGAGGGTGGTGCAATGTGGGTTTTTTACTAGTGGATCTTAGACCACTTAACTTATTTGATTTTTTAAATATATATTTTGCCTCGATACAATTTTTGTGACAAGAGGCAAAGCTTCAGATGAAGTAGTGACGTAGACCTAGTTGGAAAGCATGGAATATTCTCAAGCCTATTTAAATTCATAAAGGAAGCAGCACTACTAATGTAGTCTGTTACAGTCTTTATGGTCTGAAGATGTTCATGTGGAAGAACAACCCAATATAGTTTCAGTATGATTGCCCCATCAAGTTTCAGTATGGTAAAGTCATTCATATACTTCTTTTTTTTTAAAAAAAAAGGATGCTTAACATATTCTCCCTTTAAGTAACAATATTTCTCTAATACATATTATAAATCCTAGCAGAGGATATATTTCTGGTTATGGTCAAATACTGAGCAGTCACTCCTCATTTATCTCACCAACAACCAGAATTGTAGGCAATTAACTGAGAACACTAGCAGATAGCACAGATAAAGGGGAGTATAAGAGGCCGTTAGTTGGGAGAGGTTTTTTTGGTTTGGTTGGTTGGTTTTGGTTGGTTTGTTTGGGTTTTTTTCTAATGTGCTTTAGAGTTTCTTTTTTTATGAAATATTTTTTATTCTGTTTACATGTGTAGATGTTATGACATTGTTTTCATTTCAGTCAGTTCAGTGTATTAGTCATGCGTGTATATTTCTGTGGTGTTAAGCCCTGCATGGAAGGATCTGGTGGAGAACATGCTGTGATGTGTGTTTTTCCAGGGTCTTTGCTGTCCATCTTTGCTTCTTTCTCTTTACCAGTGCAGCCAAATTGCAAGAGCTGCCGAATGGAATGGCATTTCAAGGAAGACTGAGCTCTAATTTTTTTATGTGTCTTTGTTCAGTTGTTGACATAGTATTAGATATGCAGGAACAACTTAGAGCTAGGAAATCACAAGTATAGCTCTTTCAAGGAAAAATGTAAAAATTTTTTCCAGCCCTTTCAGCCTTTTTTAAAATGATTCAACTGTGGTAAGGCTACTTAAAGTCTAGTTTTCAGAGGATGAAGTAAAGGTTGTTCAAACTTGGTTTTATTTAGGCAAATATTGATTAATTCAAATGTTAATTCTTGAATAAACCCTTTACTTTTTTTTTTAAAGTTCTTTCCAACTTCTAGACCATCTTTTCAGCTGCCATCTACCACCATATCTGTTTTAGTTGTTTCCATATCTGTTTTAATTGTTTGTAGTCTAAATTAATGTTTTACTTTGACCTCAAAAAAGATTATGAAAACAACAAGTAAGGTATCTGAAGAATAGATTCACATAAGTTATCCAGTGTGGCTGACATTGATTAATCTCACAGTTTATGTGTTTGTTAGCTTCAAGACTTTAGGCTAGTGTTACTACTTTTGTTGTAACTGTACCACTAAATTCTGTGTAATTGTTAAATCCTTGGTTTTCTCAATAAAGCCAAGTAATTTATGCTAATTACTTGCATTTTGAATGATAGTTCCTTTGAATAATGTGAGTAGCCTGGTTATTTGTTTCATTTTTTTCACATTCCTGTTCTCAAATTTGTGATTTTGTGTGCCAGCCCATCCTATTAAGAATGATAGTCTGAGTGTGTATGAAAGATCCCATTTAGTGCAGGAATGTGAAATTGTGTGGTATCATTCACACTGTTAAAAAAAAAAAAAAAAATTACTCTTTCCATTATTATTTATATTGCTTGTTATTTTTGACAAGAAAATTGAAATTGAACTGGCTTTTAATGGAAGTTGGTAATCTTCACATAAAAAAGGCATATCTAAGGCTCTAAAGCTGGTTTTGCATTTGTAAGTCACTTTATCTACATGAGCAGTACTGTTGGCTTACAATTATTCATACAGCTGGGTGGAAGATCACAGCCTGCCACTGCAAGAATAACCCTACTTTATATGAAACTAAAACCACAGGCTAGTTAATGAGTTTTTAAAGTGCTTTGTAATATATATTTTTTTAAAGAGCAGGCAAACAATTATAAGTTCTTAAAACCTCCTTTTTTCAATACATCTCCCTGAAAATAGAGTGTCGAATTTATAGTTAAGCTAACCTACTTAATAGTTTTATGTATCCAGCAAATAAGAGTCCCTAGAAAATTAACTGAGTAAGCTAAATAGAATTTACCTTCATTTACTGTACTGAATGGAATTTACTGCAGAGGTCACAAACCCCAGACTTCTATTTTAGTACTGGGAAAAAAATCAGTCTGAATAGCAGGAGGGACTCAGATATATAAACATGAGTGTTCAAGGGCAATTGAGATGCTCCATGACATAAAATTCTGGCAGATATAGACAGCTTAGAGCACTCCACCTTTCTGGAGCTAATGGTGGTGTCTGTGCGGTTTATGCACTGTGCCTAATAAAAAATAGGTTACTTCTGTTTAACCAACGGAGTCATGCCCAATCACCAAAGAACTTCAAAGAATGTAAAACAGAATACAGTGAGCCTATTTGACATAAATACTGGCTTCATAACCAACACATTAACTAGTTCTTAGCTAGGATTATGGCTTTTGCAATACTCATATATGCTGATATTAACAAAATATTATTTTAAACATAAGGAGAAATAGATATTGAAGCCTCCTAGGCAGATTTGAAATATAATACATTACGAGGAGCATGCATATGTAATTATCAAGTCAGCAAAGGTATACATTAACACCTGTTATTACATGCATATAAAAATAGATTTTTGTAGAAGGAATATCTAAGGAAGAATATCTAAGAAGGAATATCAGGCAAATTTCCAACATTTGCCTGAATATTTTTCTTCTTAGAGGAATAAAATGGGTTATCACAGCAATACTAATACTAATCTCTTTGATAAGAGAGCCATCACACAGACAAAAATATGACTGTCTTGTGATACTTTTAGTAGTCTTTATTGTGGCTAGAAATGCTTCTGAATGTTAAAAGCCAAAGGCTGCTGTTATTCATTCTCATAAGGAGGGTATAGCTTCTCCTGGTTTAATTTTCTAAAAATTATTGTAACTTCATTTTGATAGAGATTATGAACAGTTGGTTTATGAAATCTGTAATAGTGAAATACCATTTCATCACTGAGGTGGAGAAATTATTGTTTCTGATATGATGAGAAAAGAAGGGTGACATTTACTTTTTTCTCACATACTCATTTGAGGTGACAGAAAAAACTATTTGGATTCCTTTAGATGTCAACATGAAGGTTATTTCAAGTGCTGGATAAGCTGTGTGCAAGGTTCTTGCTCTGAATTGGAAGGAAATACTAAGAAGCTGAATATTGTCTGTGACTGTAATGAAGGGTGTTTATATGTAAATGTGTAGTTGTATGTACCTAACTTCACTATTGCCCATACATTACTTTCTTGATTTTGCACATAGACAGTCAAATTTTACAGCTGTTGGTCCTTCTTTTTGTCAGCACTTCTTTTTTGTTACTAGTGTGGCACTTTTTCCAAAATGGTTTTGGCTATGATCTTACAGCATAGACTTTGACATGAGAAAGTCGAAAAAGAGCAAATGAGGAAACAATGCAGACCTAGCTGTAACTGCTATCGTACTTCTTGTAAACAGAAAAACCAAATTCTTTCCTGACTTAGGAAACAAAATGTCTGTTCAGACTTAGAGATCTGGACGCAGCTTGAAAAGCAGTTGCATTGGACAGCAAAGGATGGACATCCATTACTGTAGTTAAGTATTTCATGCAGAAAAATATGTCACATTTCACAAAAAAATACTGAAAAACTGTTAGCAACAGCAACTAGCCTTTGAGAGAGAGCAATAGGAGTTAAGAACATCTTAAAATTACTAACACAAAAGCTAAAGATAAACTATAGGGGTTGAAATACGTGTTTAAGTAATTTCTTGAATTTATCCAGGGAGAATGCTGTTCGAAGTGATCCCTTAGCAACAAATATATTAAATAATTTTGAATTATGGTTTAAAATAGGACTACCAAGGAGATTGTATGAAGCTGTTTTAAGAATCACTATAACCAAATGGAGAAAGAGAGAGGGAATGATAATTAAATTTAAATGCTATACCCTGCAAAAACTCTTACTGGGTTCAGCTTCTGGGATTTATTGCTTTTGGTTGACAGCACCCTTCCAATTTCTTAATTAATTATTGCCAATACATAGATATGCAATTCTGATTTAATGATTTCTTCAAATCATACAGTACAGCAATGAATCACACAATAAAAAGCTTCTTTTGAAGAATGTGCAGCCCACAACTAGGCAGTTGGTCCACAGATGACCAAGGATAATCCAAAGGCAATGAAAACATAAAATATTGTGGTACCTATTTATTCTTAGCCAAACTGTTCTATAAACAAGAGAAGCTACATTAGTAGCTGCATTTCTATCTCCTCTTCTAGTAGCCCTTAAGTATTTAATTTCTATTGCATTTTGGATGGCAGAAACAGAACCTTAGGTCAAGTTTATACTTCAAGATTTGTCCTATGTGGGTTCAACACATACAAAAATCAATAAAAATCAATCCCAAACTGAGCTAAATAAAAGAAGATGCATCGTTTGAATATTTGCTCCCAAAGTACCTCCACATCAAAAATGCTATGAAGTACACCTCAGTGTGCTGACAAATTTCTCTGCTGCAGTACTGATAGAATCTGATTAATTACTCTTTATCAGTATTTAAATTATGGTACTAAAAATTTTTTTTAAATCTCCAAGCTGTTTTTCAGCATTCTAGTTTTCAGAGCAGCCCAGGATAGAGTTGGCCTTCTGGGCTGCAAGCATCCGTTGTTGGCTCATGTTCAGCTTTTCATTCACCAGAATGAGATCATAAATCTGAGATCATAAATGTTGCAAATTATCCCAGCATATGAGCAAGTAAAATGCTTAAGAATGTACTTAATATTTCAGTTGTGATCACTTTTTTTGAAAAACATGTGCTTATGAAAGTTCATCAATGAATATCTCAGTGCAATCAAATTCCCTACCTCTGCTTCCATAAAAATCCTCAAAGAATCTCATGCAAATTTTGGAAGCCTTTACACCCATGACTCATATTTCAGGCTGCATCTAAATGATTTTATTCATTAAAAACTACAGTTTTGCCTTCCAGGAGCACTGTTGCTGAAGCATTGCCCACAGTGCTAGAAACTGAAGATGTTCAGCTGTGCATGTGTGTTTGTTCATACTTTCTCCTGACAGCAAGAGAAAGATAAATAGTAAAAGGGGACTGTTTAAATTCTGGGAAAATGCTTAAGACAAAAGGAGGAAAGGTGGCACATGTAGACAGACTGTTTGTTTTAAATTAACGGCATTAACAGTCAATATTAATTAAATACCTTAAGAAGGAAAAGACAACATCACCCATTTTCATTTTCCCTGTACTTTCTGTTCTTACAGACTTCTTCAAACTCTATTTTCTATCAGGTTACACATCATTGCCAGGTGAATCCGTCACACTCTATTTGAAAAAAACATTTACTAGTATCTTCAACAATAGTAATTTACTTAGGTAACTACACTAGTCTCAGACACAGGAAGAGTTTTTTGTCAGAGAGCAACCAAAATCTGTGAACAGAATCTTCCCAGAGTTGCGTGTCTGATAAATGTTTTACAGTGTGGTTAGAGTGAGAATTCTCTCACTTTTTATTCTTCTTCAATTCTAACTTTCTTTTAAAAAATAATTGTTTCCATTGAAAATATACAAAAATCAAACCTTGCTGTTACCAGAAAACATAATTTATTATCAAAAATAATACAGATATTGCTAAGTACATTACTCTACAGTAACATTTCAGTAGGAAATTAAATCAAAATAAGCAATTAATTACGAATTTGGCTAGAAAATACACTATAAAGAGTAAGCTTGATCTTGAGGTTTAAGGAAGCAGAATGGATGATTAAATAGTCTCTTTACATAAGACATACTAATTTATGGCCATTATGGAAGTATATAGTAAGTTTGTAAATGAGATAATATGTGCCAGTTTTTCCACTATGGAAAAAAAAGAGAAAAAAAAAAAAGACAATGCTTGATAAAACAAAAGCTTTCCAGCACAAGTATCAGGCTCCTGACAGTAGTTGTGAGAGCACAATTGTGCTTCCATAATATATATTCTCATATTCCAGAAATATACATTTAGGTGCTGAAGATCTCACCCACATTATCTCGCTTCCTGGCCTCTTTATTCCGTTAGATGATTTAATCTTTTTTTTTTAACTGTGTTAAGCTTTTGGCATCCACAGCGTCTTATGGCAGTGTGTTCCAGAGATTATTCATTATGAAAAATCTGTTTTACTTATCAAGCTTTAAACTTACTGCTTAATCAAGTTGTTTGGTACCTTAATTTGATTCCTGTGTTATGAGATCTATTGAGCAATGTTTCCATCATTCATGAGTGTATATATTTCAAATGCAGAGTGAGCAGTAGTTTATTTAATTTCATTAAATGCTTCTTTAATACATGTTGGTTATGGAGAACCTGTGAAGGAGAAAAATAACTATCAGCCAAAGAGTTTTTTTAATTTCCCTCAGCAAAAATGAGCCAAATGAGCCAAATGAGCTGCATCTTGTTATGGCTGTAAGTAAAGCACTAGTTGTTTACCTGACATATGCAAAAAAACCTCCAACAGCCTTTGACCAGGGGCACATTATAAAGTGTTTCATAAATTTAAGAAAGCCTTACACTAAAATAATATTGAAAATGTGAAACTTGTTTTATTATTTTTGCTTAGGTTTCTCTCAGTAAATACAAATTCTGCAGCTCCTTCCCCGTAGAGTTGTGGCTAAAAGATTTGGAGATCTTATATAACAAGTAGAATTGAACTGCATCTCCTTCACTAATACTTAGTTAACTTGTTTTAATGTGTTGAAGGTGAAATAAATTCCTCTTCTTTCCTTAACAAAAATTAAGTGGTTATAGTGAAATGTCGTCACTTAAGGAGAATCATTCAATGAAACATGTTTAACAATGTACAGGATATGTACATAGAAGGCAAAAGAGCATCTGCAAGCACACAAATACTCTCACTGACCTACTTCAGTGCTAAACATGGATCTTCTGTTGGAGTAGCAGGATGCATTGACAGTTTGGGGCTTGTATGTCACTAGAGTTCATGAAAATTCAAAAATATTTTGGGGAGAGTAGAGGTGATAGAGCAAAACAGTACACCTGTATTTTCAGAAAGCAAACTTTGAAAACATGATAAATGCTATATTGTAAAGCTCAAGGTTTTCATACTCAAACTGCCTAGCAAGGTTTATATAGGAGTTGATAGATAACTTAAATCATGTATTAGAAGGGAATCATATGTCTTACCCACCTAATGGATGCTTTTTTACCTTGCTCAGTCTCTGGGCAAATGAGAACAGAGAACTACCATAGTAGTGAGAAATGTTTTCTGTATGGGCTGATAAGATTTGAATATTAGCATATTCTAAAAAAAAAAACCAAACCCAACTCTGATTTCAGAGATTTCTCTTTCATGAAAATAATTATCTTGATTTATTTCAGAATTAGAAAACAGCTCATGCAGAGACCCCTAAATATACTAAACTGTCTGCTTTTTAGGTAGTTGGAGCAAGACCAAATCTCTTGGTCTAGAACATAAAGTTCAGTTAAAGCAGTAACAAAAATCCATAAAGACATAATCAAGGCAGTGACACCACAGAAGGAAGCACATTGTGCTCCAGATGTTTCTATGACTGCTACCATTGCAGGACATAAGCAATCTACAGTCTGTATTGCCTTTACTCTTATCTCACAGTTTATTGGTACCACCATGATGCTACTGCTATTGCATAGGTGTGTGGCTGTAGTTAGTTCCTTGGTTGTTAAGCTTTATGCCAGAAGTTTGCCATGAAATAGCTGAATTGTGTTTTTTCTCAGTCAAAAGTTATTTACCTTTCTTCTTTTAACAGTGTATCCCTTGCAAATACTACCTGAACTCCAAAATGTAAGTCCAGTTTAATTAATATAAACTCAAAGTGTTAACCCCAGCACAGATTCTGGTTTCCCAGGTACACATGGGTAGCACTTGTGTCCCAGCTCAATGCTGGGTAAAAGAGGCACACAGAATCCTCTTCTTGTCCTTTCCCGTAACCATTTCCATAGGAGTATTACATGAGCATGTGTCAAGGGTTGGGGCTGGGCTGGCCATTAGACAAATGACAGATGATCTCTTTTAACCGCTCTCCCTTCCCAAAGGGGAAAAGAAAGGGAATAAGGGAGAGAGACTTGTAGATGGAAAAACTAGGACAGCTTTAATGAAAATAGTAACAACAAAACAAAATATATACAAATATATACAAAATCAGTATCTAACCCAACACCCTGATGACACTATGTTACCATCACCGCTGGTGCCATGGAGCAGGCATTGGGGAAGGCCCAAACTGGACTCAGCAAAAGATGGGAACTGGATTCAGTAACACATGGCAGAATGGATAGAGTCTTCCTCGGACACCGGCCACTGAGGAAAAGGGTTTGACCCTCCCGATCCCTCAGCTTTATACTGAATATGACATATATGGGATGGAATCCCTCATTGGTTAGTTTAGGGTCCCCTATCCCGGCCACTTCTCCCCACAGGTGCGACCCTTTACTCTCTGCAATCCCAATGTGGTACACAAGATTTAACAGCGACCTGGCCTTGGTCAGCACAGGAGCAAGTATAAGCAAGAGCCTTTCTGCACACTGACCCTTGATAGTAACTCTTAACATGAAGTGCTATCATTTCTAGAAGTTACTGTTTGCAAAAATATGTTGTTAACTTCAGAGAGTGCAGCTACTTAAAAAAGAGCTGAAAAGTAGAATCATTGAACAAAATTGTGTTCTAGTGCAAACAAAGATGGCACAGAACCCAAAAAGAAGCTACCTTATTCTCCAACCCAATGTCCAGTCTTTATGATCAAGTACACTACAGATTGATGCATCAGTCTAGACATACCATCCAGTGCTATTGTTTCACTCATCCTTGAGGAGCAGTTAGCTTTCTTTTTTCACCTCCAGAAAAAAATTGTAGATCTAGTTGTAGTAAATCCATCAGTTACTGTGATAGAAACATGATTGCTTATCAAAGGTCTTCCCCCTTCCTCACCTCTCAACCAATTTCACTTAGATTCTCAACCAGTTTTATAAGAGAGGCTTCTACACATCTGAGGACATAACTAACCTTTGGTGGTGGTGCGTGTATCAGTTTAGGAAAGTGTGGTATGGGGAGAAAGGTTGCAGACCTTTGAGCCTGGGTATTATTTCCTCCTTCACTTAAATTTTCCAGATATATCAGTATAAGTAATTAAAAATTGCTATACTAATTATACAGCTTCAATCTCTTCATGACTATAAATGCAGGCTATATAATGTGCTGTTTATTATTATGTTATCATAATGAATGGAGGAGGCAAAGAAGGAACTATAATTAAGTTTGTTCTTTTTTCAACATTCAGGCTGAAAATCTTGGTGTGTTCAGTTGACATGCCTGAGAGGTGGGATGCATCTACAGGGACCTGGACAAGCTTGAGAAGTGGACCCTTCTGAACCTGGTTGATGAAAACCTGAACATGAGCCAACAATGGATGCTTGCAGCCCAGAAGGCCAACTGTATCCTGGGCTGCACCAAAAGAAGTGTGGCCAGCAGGTCAAGGGAGGTGATTATGCCCCTCTGCACCATTCCAGTGAGACTCCACCGGGAGTAATGAACATAGCTCTGAAGGTGTCAGCACGGGGAAGACATGGACCTGTTGGAGAAGGTCCAGAGAAGGGCCACAAAAATGATCAGAGGGCTGGAACACTTCTCCTATGAAAAAAGGCAGAGAGAGTTGGGGTTGTTCAGCCTGAAGAAAAGAAGGCTCAGGTGAGAAGTTGCAGCTCTTCAGTACTTAAAGTGGAACTGTAAGAAAGACAAGGACAATCTTTTTAAGCAGAGCCTGTTGCAGCAGGAGAAGGGGTGATGGTTTTTTCATTGAAAAAAAGGTAGATTCAGACTGGGTATAAGGAAGAAACCTTTTACAATGAGGCTGGTGAAACATTGGTTGCCCAGAGAAATGGTAGAAGCCCCATTCTTGGAAACAGTCAAGTTCAGATTGGACAAGACTCTGTTCAACATGTTCTCGTTCACTGCAGGGAGGCTGGATTATATGACCTTTAAAGGTCTTTTCCAACCCAATATGAGTCTATATTTAAGTTCTTAAACATCCTGGAATATCTTTTAATAATATATAGCAGTGGTATACTTCACCCAGATTATAGTGAAATCTATCGCAGTTGGGCACCTATTTAGAAGATAATCATGCACACCTTCAGCCCTTCTAGGCTCCTGCTGCATTGCTTCACATTTCTCATCAGCAAAAGCTTTTCCCTACCCTTAAGCACTCTGTCCCTACTCAGCTCTCTGCCTGTTAGGGCAGCCTTTTCCCCAGCGTTGCCCCTGCCCCTGTGGACATCAGTACTGGGGCTTTGCTTACCCAGAGAAGGATTGTGGACTGCCCTTTCCTGAATGTTATGGGGTCCCAATGTCTACACACAGAAGCTTCTGTGAGAAGTAGTGAAAACCAAGGCAAAGGTGGCACTGTTTAACTTAGAAGTAGTTCTGTCCATTGTCTCAAACCACCTTATCTTTTCCCTGTTCAGCTTTTTTTTCCTTTAGTTTAGCCATAAAGTCTTTTCCTGTTGTCCTTGAATTCTCCTGCTATTATTAACTCTGGTTATACTTTGTCTTCTCCAACACCATGCCTCTAATCCCATCCAGCATTTCTAAGTTTCCTTTGTGTCACCCAGCCCAGCTTCCACCTCCTGCGTGCTGCCTTTTTTGTGTTGGAGCTCTGTAAGTTTGCCGCTTAGCCATACTGGTGTCCTGATATATCAGCCTGAGTATGGGGATGGCCTTCTCTCACACTTGGAGAACGTGACCCTTAAATCCCTGCCAGCTACCTCAAACTTCCTGGCCCTTCAGTTCTGCCTCCCTTGGGTTCCGCTTACCCATTCCCTGAGTAAACCAAAATCTGCTAGTCAGATTTGTGCTCTGCTAGTCACATCCCCCAGTCTCTGCAGGTTCTCACACACCTCTATTTTATGGTCACTACAGCTACAGCTGCCAATGATTTTTACCTCCTGTCTGGTTTCTCCTGTTTAATGAGCAGCAGATCCAGTTGTGTGTCAGTCCAGTCAGCTCATCCAATACTTGTACTATGTAGTTATTCCTGAAGCCGCCCAGAAATCCCCTTGCCAGTTTGTGTCTCATCACAATGCCCAAACACATGTTAGGAAGATGAGACCTCCATGTTAGACAATGAAGATGATACAGAGACTTATTCAGATTGTTGAAGTTAGTCCACCGTCTGTCCCTGACCAAGTGGTTGGTAATGTGCTCCCACTATGGTGCTATTTGTCTCACTGCCTTGTCCTCTGATGTGACCTCCAGCTCTCATACCCTGCTGCCTGTCTTATAGAGAAGCCTCAGATGTCTGAGCTGCACCATCATAGAAAGGACCACCATGTCCTCCTCTTCATCTCTGCCTACGTAGCCCTGAAGAGCTTTTGCCCACTGCTCTCCTAGATTTGCAAGCTGTCTCACAATGTCTCAGTAACTCCTCAATAGCAATTGCCATCCATGAAGTGCTAGTGAGCATCAGGACATGTACATTTCTAAGTGCTGGGAAAGAAATTGGAGAATTTGGGGAACTAGTATGTGTCAATGAAACATGGACCCCTTTGATGGAACAGCAGGATGTTATTTGCTTTCTAAGTTAAGGCAATAACTGTTTCTCATCTATCTGTTTTGCCTAGGTTATGTGACCATACTTGTAGGGCCTTCAGAGGATGTTAAGTTGATTGTAATGCTCTTGAAATTGCAAAAGCTATGTGAATATTTTCAATTGTCCCCTGCTCAAAGAAAGAACAGAATGAATGTTTGTCAGGTTAAAAACTTTAATAGAAGATCATTTTTAAGGTGAGTATGTTGCTTCTTTTAGAAGACATAGAAGCTTTCAAGTAACAAAAGTATCCAGATAATACATGACACACCATGGAAAGTACCAAGAGCATTTAATGAATATTATGTTTTTCAGTCCATAAGGAGTCATTTAAAATATAATTTTTAGCATGATCAATCTCAGGTGATTGTAGTTTCAGCAAGTAACATTAAAGTACTGAAAATAATTGCAATGGATCTCAGTCTCTCGAGGAGCTGATTGATGTGTCTTTTTCATGATATGAAGATGCATCTTGTGAATGATAAATGCCCATCCTGTCTCTCTTGTTTTGTTATCTTACCTTTTATTTGATACTTGGGGGTTTCTCTGGAGCTTAAAAGCCACTAATTAACACCATTTTTGCTGCTGGTGTTGATGTGTTGGTGTTTAGAATATTGGTATTCTGAAAGAGGATTCCTGGGAAGTTTGCTTTGCTACTTTTGTGTTAATTGATTTTCACTACCTCATTGAAACTTTTGGTATGTCCCTACACCTGCCTATCATATTAAGGCAGGAGATAATATTTCTGAAGTACTTAGATGACTGAAGTGCCCAAGTGAATTTTTTCAAAAGCATGGTAAGCTCCTACTGCCTAAGTGTCACTAAAGTATAAGAGCAAAATAGGTAATTTTGCTCCTCAGTTGCAAGAACTCATGATGGGCATTTTATACATATGTGTGGATGCTGCTGCAGTTCATTAATTCTAAAAACAGTAGCTTTTGCCACTATTCTTTTCTAAAAATTAATAAGGCAGGGTATGTGTCTGTTAAAGGTACTCCCACTTCTGAGAAAGCTTATGGAATTTTCAAGGAAAAGGCTTGTCAAAATAAAGAGGAAACTAAACTGGATCAAAGCATAGATCTATGTTTTCTAACTTAGTGTCCATCAATTACCACCATTAGATGCTGAAAAAAAAAAAAAAATAACAAAAATAAAAATTTTGGGAATTAGCTACTCTGCTTATTTAGATGTGTTTTATAAATTCCATCTGCAGCTTCCAGGCATAAAAAAATGTCCATTATTTCCTGTTTTGTTTCTGAATAAAACGACACACTTACTGATGTTCAGTATTTGCAGAGTATAATTTTCTAAGCAGAGCCCTCAGTCTGTGTATTCATACACCTCTCTGTAATATGTAAAAATGCTACAATTCTGCATGTGACCTCAGCAACTGCAAAATTTTGAACACTAAGAGCAACAGTCTATTGGTGCTCCAGGCCATTATTTTGTCAACCAAACAATGCAGTGGTTATGTGCTAGCTACTGGTTTTGTGTGCTGTGCGATACTTAGTAATTATAAATATAAATAGAGTACCTAAGAGATGCAGGAACCATCACATATAAGCATTGTCTAGACTTGAAAAACACTCGAGTGTCATGTAGCATTTCTCTTTGAAAGTAGTATTTGTGTGAGCACACAAGGACTTTTCCATGATGTGTGGAAATGATTGACCTCAATCAATGCAAGGTCAAATGCATAGTCTCCTCAACTGTAACAGCTTCCCCAGGTCCTTTCTGTGTTACCCTTAAATAAAAACAATCTCATTAAATAGGTAGCTAAACACTCAGGCATGCACTTCCTCATTTGTCCCTCATGGCTCAGTTTTGGGACCTGTCTTGTTTAATATCTTTATCAATGACCTGGATGAGGGGATCAAATGCACCCTCAGTAAATTTCCAGATAACACTAAATTAAGTGGGAGTGCTTGAGGGTAGGAAGGCTCTGCAGAAGGGTTTGGAAAGGCTGGAGTGATGGGCTGAGGTCAATTATATGAGGTTTAACAAAGCCAGGTGCCGGGGCATGCACTTCAGTCACAACCCCATGCAACACTACAGGCTTGAGGAAGAGTAGCTGGAAAGCTACCCGGCAGAAAAAGACCCAGGGCTGTTGGCTGACAGCTGGCTGAACATGAGCCAACAGTCTGCCCAGGTGGCCAGGAAGGCCAACAGCATCCTGGCCTGTATCAGAAAGAGTGTGATCAGCAGGAATAGGGAAGTGATCGTGCCCCTGTACTTGGCACTCGTGAGACTACGCCTTCAGTACTGTGTCCAGTTCTGGGCACCACAGTACAAGAAGGACATTGAGGTGCTGGAACAGATCCAGAGAAGGGCAGTGAAGCTGGTGAGGGGTCTGGAAAGCATGTCTTATGAGGAGCGACTGAGGGAACTGGGATTGTTTAGCTTGAAGGAGACTGAGAGACCTCATTGCTCTCTACAACTGCTTAAAAGGAGGTTGTAGTGAGGCTGGGGCTGGTCTCCTCTCCCAGTTTACTAATGATAGGACGAGAGGAAATGGCCTCAAGTTGCGTCAGGGGAGGTTTAGATTAGATATTAGGAAGAAATTCTTTACTAAGAGAGTGGTTGGACACTGGAACAGACTGCCCAGGGAGGTGGTGGAGTCACCATCCCTGAAGGTGTTTAGAAAATGAGTAGATGTAGCACTTGAGGCCATGGACTAGTGATTAGGGAGATGTTGGGATGAAGGTTTGACTTGATGATCCAGGAGGTCCTTTCTAACCATAATCACAGAATCACAGAATCACGGAATCGTTATGGTTGGAAAGGACCTCTAGGGTCATCAAGTCCAACCTTTCTCCTAGCATCTCTCTAACCACTACACCTCATCCTCAAGCACTGCATCTATTCATTCCTTAAACACCTCCAGGGATGGTGACTCCACCACCTCTCTGGGCAGTCTATTCCAGTGCCTAACTACCCTCTCAGTGAATAATTTCTTCCTAATATCCAATCTAAACCTCCCCTGACGCAACTTGAGGCCATTTTCCCTCATCCTATCAGTACTAATTTGAGAGAAGTGGCCAACACCAGCCTCGCTACAACCTCCTTTTAGGTAGTTGTAGAGGGCAATGAGGTCTCCTCTCAGTCTTCTCTTCTCTAGACTAAACAAACCCAGTTCCCTCAGCCGCTCTTTATAGGGCATGCTCTCCAGCCCTTTCACCAGCTTCGTTGCCCTTCTCTGTACCCGCTCCAGCACCTCAATGTCCTTCTTGTACTGTGGTGACCAAAACTGGACACAGTACTCAAGGTGCATAGAGATGCTATGATCTCTTTGGGTGCAGAAAATATGTAGTCAGAAGTTGTTTAGTTTAATAAACCTAGTACTTAAATTGGAGATGTGAGTGAAATGTCATAATATTTGGACATCATGCCCAGTATATACACTGGGGAGATGTGGCTGGGGTTCTGAGTGTGCTATTCGGGCATCAGTGAATGTACCTTGTGAATAAAGAGATCAGATGTCTAACAGCAGCTCCGTCACCCAGTTCCTCCTCCTGGCATTCAAAGACACATGAGAGCTTCAGCTCTTGCACTTCTGGATCTTCCTGGGCATCTACCTGGCTGCCCTCTTGGGAAGCGACGTCATCATCTCCATCATATCAGCTGCCAAGAGCCACCTTTTGCAGCCCATCCATCCTTTGGCAGATCGTCACATCAGCAGATCTCGGGAGTCTAAGAGGGTTCTCAGTGCTAGGAGACATGCGGGCAGTGGAAGCACCCATGCTGGAGCCAGCAGCTCTCAGGGGAGCAGTGGGTGAGGCGTGGATGTAGCCGCAGGCAAAGCAATCGACCCCCGCACTAAGATCCCCCCTGAGGGAGCACAGGGATCCTCGATCCCTGCACACTGAGCAAACTTGGGCAAAGGGGGTGTGGGGCAGCAGTTTGGGCAGTCAGTCACATGAGATGGACCTGCTATGGTTACCACCTGGGCAAAAACCATTTTTAGAAGAAACGTGGCGACTCAGACTGAGGTCCCATGCAAACATGAAGGTACCAAGGTGTCTGGCTGCAGAGAGTGGCAGAGCTGGCACTTACAGTGGAGGGTAACAGAGACAACACTTATGTTCAGTGTGACCGGGTGAATGATCTGCTCAGCCTGGTGGAAGAGCTTAAAGAGGAGGTGGAAAGATTAAAGATTATCAGGAAGTGTGAGAGGGAGATAGATTATTGGAGCAACACCCTATGATCCCTGAGACAAGGGCAGCAGGTGGAGGCTCCACTAAGAGAGGATCCCCTCCCTTCTTGTCACCAGGTAAAATGAGGTGACCTAAGAGACAGGGAGGAATGGAAACTGGTCCCTGCTCAAGGCAGTAGGTGAATCCCTGCCTGGCCTCTCTCACCCTCCCAGTTTCCCTTACACAACAGATATGGGGCTCTGGAACTTGAGGACAAGGCTAGAGAGGGTGTAGATGAGAGTCCATCCAGGGGGGTGCATGGAGTGAGTCAGCCAGCCCCACACATTATGATGGCTTCCATTAAGAGAAAAAGGAGAGTAATTGTTGGAGATTCCCTCCTCAGGGGTAGAGAAGGCCCAATATGCTGACCAGACCCCAACCCACAGGGAAGACTGCTGCCTTCCTGGAGCCTGGTTTAGAGTCATTACTGGAAAACTTCTTGGTCTGGTACGGCCCTCTGACTATTACCCACTATTGGTTATGCAGGTTGGCAGTGATGGTGTTGCGGAAAGAAGTCCAAACGCAATCAAAAGGGACTTCAGGGCACTGGGATGACTGGTTGTGGGATCAGGAGTACAGGTTGTGTTTTCCTAAATCCCTCCAGTGGCAGGGAAGCGTATTGAAAGGAACAGGAAAACACATCTGACAAATGTGTGGCTCAGAAGCTAGGGCCAGCGGTGGAATTTTGGGGTTTTTTTGATCATGGGGAGGTTTATGTTGCACTGGGCATGGTGGCTACGGACGGAGCTCAGCTGTCTCAAAAGAGAAAAAGGATTCTTGCACATGAGTTGCCGGGGCTTATTGAGAGGGCTTTAAAATAGTTTCTAAAGGGGAAGGGGACAAATCTAGGTTTCCTAGAGAAGCACCTGGGTGTAGTAACTCAGCGCTTCCGGGGCAGAGTGCTAGTAATTCTCTGACCCTGAAGGCCTACTAGCCTCAAGGGTGAAAACTAAATGCTTAACTCCCTCTCTGAAATGCTTCAGTCTTCACTGCTCAGGTTAACCTTCAGGAGTCCCAGACTTTGCAGGAAACAGAGAAAGTCTAGACAAAGGAAGACTTCCCCTTGGTTGAGAAGGATCAAGTTAAAGAGCAATAAGTAAACTGGGTAACTATAAGTCCATGGGTCCTGATGGGATACCCCCGTGGGTGTTGAGGGAGCTGACAGAGGTCATTGCTGGGCTGCTGTCCATCATCTTTGAAAGGTCCTGGAGATCA
This sequence comes from Eurystomus glaucurus suahelicus, assembly GCA_032159205.1. Lineage (NCBI taxonomy): Eukaryota > Metazoa > Chordata > Aves > Coraciiformes > Coraciidae > Eurystomus > Eurystomus glaucurus. Next base: position 1,205 of record JAVFHW010076423.1, on the reverse strand, counting down.
GGTGAGGTGCCTGAGAACTGGAGGAATGCAAATGTCACTCTGGTCTTCAAAAAAGGGCAAGAAGGAGGATCTGGGAAACTACAGACCAGTCAGCCTCACCTCCATCCCTGGAAAGGTGATGGAAAAGATCATTCTGGATGTCATCTCCAAGAAGGAGGAAAAAAAGGTTATCAGGAGTAGTCAGCATGGATTCACTAAGGGGAAGTCACATTTGACTAATCTGATAGCATTCTACAATGGAATGACTGGATGGATAGTTGAGGTGAGGGCAGTGGACGTTGTCTACCTTGACTTCAGCAAGGTATTTGACACCGTCTCCCACACTATCCTAGTAGGCAAGCTTAGGAAGTGTGGGTTAGGTGAATGGACAGTGAGGTGGATTGAAAATTGGTTGAAAGATAGAACACAGAGGGTTGTGATTAATGGCACAGATTCTGGTTAGAGATTGGTGGCAAGTGGCACCAGCACGCTCCGCTGCCGAGAACTGCGCTTTTTTTCTTCCATTTTCGAGGTTTTTTTGAGGTGGACAGGGGCTCCCTGACCCAGGGAACTCCAAGGCAGGGCGGAGAGACCCGGCAGCCTCTCGCGAGAGAGTCCGAGAGGACTACGTGGCTGGGGGCGTTCCCGGGGAACCTGCGGCCGATTTAAATGCGGCGAACCCGGAAGCGGCGCTCAGACCGCCACAGCGAGACAGCGAGCTCTTTCGCTTTTTTGCGCGTGACCAGCAGGGCGTGTGGGGGAGGGGTGCAGGGAAAACAAAACAAAACCCAACAAACAAACTCACAAAAAAACCCCAAAAATAAAACAGCAATGGTTGTGACCAGGGCTAAACCTCCTGCAAAGAAGAACGTGGCGACACAGACAGAGGTCCTTGAAGGAGCACGTTGGTGTCCAGGTCTCCAGCTGCAGAGAGTGCCAGAGTCAGACACTGCTGGTGGAGGGTGATGGGGGTAACACCTGTGTCCGCTGTGACCAGGTGGACAATCTGCTCAGCCTGGTGGCTGAGCTAAAGGAGGAGGTCGAAAGGCTGAGAGCAATAAGGGAGTGTGAGAGGGAAATAGATTGGTGGAGTCAGGCCCTCCCATCCTTGAGAACAGGGCAGCAGGTGGAGGCTCCATTAGGAGAGGATCCCCTTGTCTCTTGCTGCCAGGTAAATGAAGAAAATCCAAGAAACAATGGGGAATGGAAACAGGTTCCTGCTCGGC